>PQWD01004920.1:0-41021 GCA_019425675.1 Leucinodes orbonalis | reverse complement strand
TCCTTTTGTGTTTAGACGTTTATAAATCGGTCTCGGTCTATTTATTGGGGGCTTCATGTTTCTCACCTGGGTGTGCGTGTGCAAAAAATGGAGTACGTGCTACGATACAATATGGTATATCTTTACCTGCACACTGTCCACACACAATGTGCTCTAATTGTTGGTTGGATTAAAATCAATTCTTTTTTCGGCTTTTGCGTTTGAAAAGATAGAAATTTGGAAACATACCTAAGTTAAGTGCGTGACATGAAATAATTGATCAATACGTTTCATGCCAACGTAAGAAAATCTAAATGTCTACTAGGGAACATACTGTATAGGATTTAAAGTGTACGATTTTACTAATAAGTTTTTTTTGGATAATATTTATCAACGTAGTCAAATGATTATAAAATAATAAGGCGACCAGATATTCTATAAAGATAATAATTATCATACAGGTAATATTAAAATTGTTTTTTTTTTTATAAGTAGCAGATGATAGAAAACAATTTAAATGTACCATACTAATGATTGTTTCTACTATGCCAATATCATAAATTGCTTATCCATAACGCAACTAAAAAAAATTAAGGAGTCTTCTAGTTCTTTGAGTATTTTGCATAATATGTCATGTGTTAATATGTGGTGTGTTATGTATAAAGCATGCCAGTGTAATGATTATGAAGTTTATTTTATCTACATCGCAGAAACTATTGTTTAAAAGAGTAAGTAATCATATAGGCCTCGATGGCGTACTTATCATGTTTATTTGATACAAAGGTAAATAAGGTAGCGAGGGCATGCCGGTCCTTGTATTGCGCATAAAATTTTATAAGTGCAATAAAATTACGGTTTATTCAAGAATAAAGGGAAATTTATATTGTTACATATCTCAATTTTAGTGTGTGTTTGATTAAAGTGATTAGATTTTTTAATATTCTTATAATTCTCAGCAACTTGAACGCTTAGTTACCAATGTTTGATTAAGTGATTATTATGAAGTGGTTATAAATGGTGGTGATCATTATTTTATTTGGTATCGGGATGATAGGTGCCGACGCAGCCACATCGCTAGCGCTATTTATGCGAGGTGTTGCGAGCCGAACCCGAGGCGCCTGCTATATCTCAATTGCAATAAATTATCTCCTTTGACACGCGACCAGCGGAAAATTTGCAATCGCACAACTACGGTCCGAACCAATCGCGGCCCTCCTCCTTTGTGTAAACAGCGCAAATGGCTTTGTAATGGGAATCGCGTCCGTCCCACTATGACACCCGCTCAATATTTCAAAGCGGGTCCCACGGGTCGTTTGTCCACATCGCGCCTAGAAACGTCCGTATAAAAGGCCAGCGGGAGATCTCTCCTTCGACTTTTTGTCGTAAGTGGCGAGGCGTTCCTTGTCCTGGCCCCATAAAAGAATAGATTGCCGGTAAATCGTAGCTTATTGTGGCGCTATTTAATGTGTATTTCGAGGGCTATCTGATGGCCGTTATAACAAAATGCTTGTATTCAATTTACGGTGCTCCACGTCGACACGCAACTGTCTGGGGTGCTGAATTGTTGCGTGGGTACATGTGCTTGATGTGGGTCAGTTGCCTTTATGATTCAGAACGAACGCTCGAAACTAAAAAACATTATTGTTTCGCACGATCTCGATTATTATATCCGTTGCGTGATACCATTGTATAATGATACAATTTGTACAAAATGTAAAATAAGTGGAAGCCGACCAGGCATTTTTCTTCGAAACAGTATTCTCCATAGATATCGGAACTAGTGATTAATATTGGGATTCGAAAATAATAACGCCGACGATCCATGGGTTAATGCGTACACGTCCAGTTTTAATTCGTTTTATCGGGCGTCTCCATCGGCGCGTAAAACCGATCCGTTGATTTCCATTTTATTATTAATTTTTGTAATTTCATTGCCTAATCTCCGGCGACGGGGCGATGGCGGCGCGACACTTATCTCGGTGTCGGCGGACATATATAATCCATTAAGTCGTCATTTCCACTTGGCTGATCATTCCTCAAACACGCGTCACCCGCCCCCGGACCTGAGCAAGCCGTATTGTTCGCTACTGCTTTATCTCGCCACCACCACTACAAGGTCCTTTTCATTTTGACAAAGCTAAACGCATTGTGCACCTTTAAAACACCCACAATGGTCATTACCCTATGACTCACGCTAGTTGAAGGCTTATCCTTGTCGCCTAATGGACTAGTTTGTTATCTAATCGGGTACACGGCGGACCTATTAATAATTTCCAATATAATTTTCTAATTAAAGTCCTGACCAGGCGGAGCCTCTGGGCACACAAAAACGGAAATGATGGGGATTGGGACTAAATAATATGTAATAAATTGTTTGCGTAGTTTATACTTCTTCAAATTACAACTTCTACTAATATGGATTGTGTTTTTGTTTCAGGTAATCATCAGACTAAATTACAACATGGCGTATTGTGTAAACAAAAACGGTGGGTAATTAAGGAACGCGTGTGATTTACTTGTACTCAGTGATTTGTGCAACGATGCATTCCGATATCGTATTTGCGAAAAATCACGGAGATAATCCGTAAAGCAAACATGAGTATTATGTTATGAGTAGGATAACCCTCGAAGGGTTGAAGTGTACTGTGTAAATTGGAGTGATTTTACACGTGAAAGGAGGCGTCGGTAGTGCGCTACATCGCGACACGGGCAATTTGGCACCCGAGTCCCAACTCCTTGGGTTTATTTGTTTGATGGCACCTGGCGACTCGGGAATCGCTGGGTGCCGCCCTAGGTTATCGTGGAGTTGCCATTATGTCATCATATTTTGATGTGTAACTATGTATTTCTTTTGAGAGTCTATTAAGTATATCAGGACTTGATGTACTAGCGGCTAGTGTGTTCGGAAGATGATAGCACAAAGTTTATCAATCACAATTTTAGGTTAGATGATAGAAAAATCTTTCTTACGTTCATCCTTTCTTCGGTAGGTTACGGTTCCATAGGTAGTGAGACCTGTGCATGTATATTTTGTGTTTTGCTTAGTTAACTGTTGACAGTCGGAATTATAAATGTGAATATGTATCTAAAATCGAAATTAAATCTGCCCATCACTTTTTAGTTATGTAGATTCGTCAATGAACTCGACCGTTCTTTTTTAATATGCCATTTTAAAGTTTTGTTTATTAATCAATTTCCTTTTTTCATTTTATATATATTTACTTGACAAGCGATTATTTTTCTTCGTATTCGTATTTAAGAATCAATCGGCTTGAAGCATGGCTCGTTATTATATGGTATATACAATAATTATGATCATCATAGTGAAATAAAGAAAAGGGCAAACAAACAATAATATAATTGTGTATCATCAATGATAAAATAACATGAACAAATTCAGAGCTTTCGTATTTATGTAAAACTTGTCAGTAATAGATTATATCCTGTTGAAATTGATTCATATTTTATTAAATAATACGCGGCTCTATGCACGTTCTTGTTTTGCAGCAGGGGCGCGCGACGTGCTTTCGAATGGGACCGGTTAGATTACGCATTGTCGCGGTACAATTAGAAACTGTTGCGGAGCCCTGCGCTCACTTTGTTATTTGCAAACAATCACCACTGTGACATCTGCGCGCTCATCTAGCCAATGACATATTGTGCTTCGTAGTGTCGGGTGTCGTATCGATTTTCACTGATTTTTATTCATTTGTTTATAGAATCGACCGATTTATTAATAGGTAGCGTTCATTACTACGGTAGATTATTCATCAAATAAAAAGAAAATATTTATGAAATAGAGCGTCGGTGGCTCATTGGTATGGTGGCCTGCCGATCTGGAAGGAGCAGGTTCAAATTCCACCACGTACCCATGTCTTTTCGAAGTCTCGAAATTGTATGTACGTTATCCGACATTCTTACGGTGAAGGAAAACATCGTGAGGAGGTTCCACGCGAAGAAGTTGAGATTCATAGGTAGTGCGTGAAGTTGCCAATACGTACTGAGCCCGCGTGGATTACTAAAGCCTTTACATACACCCTTCACGGGTTGTATCGTTCCTCTATGTGGGGACGTTTAATAGGCTGGTGATGATAATGATGAAACTATTAATTCGCGTTCCCTTTATAAGATTTTAGAAAGAAGAAAGAAAGAAAGAAAAAATATTTATTGACAGACACAAAAATTACACTTATCATTACACACCTACATTCAAAACTACAATATAGGAAATTTTATAAATAAAAAAGCAGTTACACAGGTTTTAACACATACATTATAATAAATATAATATTTACATACACATACAATTTAAATGGTACAGGAATATACATTGGTATGGAATCTTAATAAAATGCAAATATACCATTACTTATTATCATTTAAATTTTTGGCTACTTATGCTGTAGCTCAGCCTCTGACAGTTGGTCTGTCACTGTCAACATTCGTCGGCTTCGAGTGTAAACCTGCTAAATGCATATTAGGTAAATTTTCAGGAGAGACAAAAAGCATTCCTAAAAAAATATTAATATTATTTATGAAAAGAATTTTATATCTTCAAACATGTATTTGTATACCATACAATTTGAAATAAAAGTGAGATAATTTACTTCAGCATTTATTTAATTAATACCACTTTTGTGACTTAGCAGGTTTTCGTAAGCAAATATTTATTTTAAAAAACAACTTAACAGGTCTTCATAAACCAAAACAAAATTTATAAAAGTATTCATGATACAAAAACAAAAGAAAAGCTCTAAAAATTAACAAAAAATAGGTTCTGTTTTTATGTCCTTTATTTAATAACAATTTTCTTTCAAGATCAAACGAACTTATACGGCTTTATAATATAAGTTTTGAAACTCTCAGTCACAATCTTAAATTTATGATATTTTATGAGCTTTAAATAAACTATTGTTTGAGTAAATTACGTCGTAAGGTCTGGGGTGTTTTCTTGCTGATGTACAGATGGTGACGTACTTTGCGGGCACATTGATGTTCTTGATTTTAACATCATACAGTTTCTATTTTGATAGGTACAACCATTGCAAAGAAAATATATTTTATTTTGTTTTTCTGACTCATATTGTAAAATCTTTTTTAAATATAATAACAAATAAATATACACAGACATTCATACACCGCCATTTAGCCCTGAAGTAAGCGTGAAGTCAGTATTAAGCTTACTCAAACACTTGCAAACTTTTCAGAATTCATGCCTTCAGTTTCGATTCCGTTCCATAGATAACAATAAACATCTTTGTTTTAATTTAAAAAGGCAAGATTGTGTACTCAATAACACAAGCTTTGTTCTATAGTACAAGCTACTAATATTAGATTTAGGGACCTTCAGAACCGCCTGCAAGTCTACAGTAGAACAAGATTTTCTTCACGTATGTCTTTCTCCTTCTCAGATCTAGCTTCTTCTTTCTTCTTAAGATGTCCCGAATATTCTTCTTGGGATTTATTTCCGACTTTATAGAGAGCAAATATTTCACACTGGTCTTTTTTAAGGTGTAACAATTCGAGGTTTCGACGATCCATGTGGTGCAACGGTTGAGACGTCGGCTACTACACCAATGGTGCCAGGTTAAATTCCCAGGCAGTACATACTTTTGTGTGCATGAACATGTCTGTTTGTAATCGTCTCGGTGTTTTCTATATATAATATGTATCTATTTACAAAAAAGTACAAGTATGTTTATCAGTTGTTTAGTACCCATAATACAGGCTTTACGCGTAACTTGAGGCAAGATAGCGTTGTGTGAATGTCAGTGGAAATGTAGTTGGCTCAAAATCACCAAGGTGCAGAATTGGCTTTGCCAGCAAATTACGTCTTAAATCTTAAGTTGATATAGAAAATAAAATTACTAAAATACTAAAGCTAACTTGTTTTGAGTGTACATCAAACAATACAACCCATAAATAAATTATTTTTTAAAATATATCAATATACATGCATAGAAAGTCAACTCGGGAACGTGTCTCATTTTAAGATCTTCAACAAAAAGTTCAAAATATTTATGTCAAATTGAAACTGTTTAATACCTGTAATGACTTAAAATATCGTATTTTTTATCAAAATCAAATTTTCAAAACTTATACTAAAAAATATTTATTTTGAATTATAAAATTCAAAAATAGTTTGTCCCATGGCGCACAGGTCATTTCAGTGAACACATCTAAAATCGAACAAAAATAAATTTAAGTGAACGCAGCCATAGGGAGTCAAACGTCAGTACCAGACGAAAACAATAACAAAACCGGCAGTCAGTGCATTTCTCGTCGAATAAATTACAAATAAGTGGTAAGTACCTTTCAATTAATTATTCGTTGATCGTACATCAATAGTCCGTCAATTCGGGAATCTGTTTATTATTTAATTATTGATGAAAGTTGTTTTTCGGCACAAAATATTAAAGTTACTTCTTACATTTTACTATTAACAAACTCAAGTCTCATGTAAGATAGCCGCCGTACACTAAAAGCGCGCGTTTATTGAAAATCGTCATTTCGTGAACGGTCATTTCGGGGACGTTCCCGGGCATGACGACACGTTCCCAAAATGATGGTTGCGTTCTCGTAATGATGATTTGATGATTTTAAAGGCGATTAACTTACATTTTTTCAATAATTCATTTTTTCATTTCGTCATTTTTTGTTAGCAGCAATATGAGAATCCTGATAAAGAAAAAACAAGAAAAAGTCTAAACAAAAGCTTAAAAAGAATAGTACAGCTTATCTTCGTCAAAGAGAAAAAGCAAATGCTAGGAAAAGAAAGTTTTTGGATAAGATGACTGAAGAACAGAAAGAAATTAAAAGAGCGAAGGACAAGGAATATTATAAAAAGAAAAGGCAGAAAAGAAAGTGAAGAGTGTTGCTGATATGATCGAGCGAGAGAGCGAAAGCAAAGAAAATGTTGGAAAAATGCATCAAAAAAATATAGAAAAAAAAAAGGTTTAGCAAATATAATAAATAATACGCCACCACAATCAGATGACGACTTAGTCGCAGTACCTCCAGAGAGAAGACAAGTAGGTAGAAAAACCGTCCGAAAAGATAGAGCGAAAGCATACAGAAAAATTAAAAAGCAGGAAGAAACTATACTTGACATGAAGCGGAAAATTCAATCTTTAAAGAAAAAACTACAAAGAACAGATGCAAAAATTAAAACTGTACCAAGTCCCGTAAGAAAAGTTGATGCCCTAATTAAAGATATTCAAGTACCTCCTGAAGTACGTAAACGACTTATATATAGTGAAGTATTGACTACTCAATTGCAAAAAAAGGCTGATTTCCTTCCGAAAAATTCAACAGAGAGAGAAGTTTTTTTATAAATGTATCAGCGGAAACATTTTGCGAAAATACAAAATGCTACATATGGCTAAAAGAATTTTACCAACTAGACAAAAGGAAAGATACAAAGAATCAATTTTAAAATTTGATGCTATAAGTAATTCGAGAAGTAATTTTGAAAAAAGATGTTCGCCAAAAGGTCGATGATTTCTTCGAACGAGATGATGTAAAACATAATGGTGTTAAAAAACAAAGGTGCGTCCTCTTACACACAGTTAAAGACTTGGTTCCAAAATTTGCAAAAGATACTGGAATAGTATTATCATATGCGACGCTGTTAAGAGCAAAACCATTTTGGGTCTTACCTCCCAAATTAAGGGATAGAGAAACATGCTTGTGTGTCAAGCATGCAAATTTTGAAGAAAAGTTCAATAAACTGAATATATAAAAGAGCTTACACACGCGTCTATAAAAATTTATCGAGCATTACACTTGTGATGTTAAGTCTCATGACTGCATGAATAGCTTGTGTGAAAAATGCAAAACTCCAGAGTTTGAATTAGAAGATAATGAAGATTCTTTGACATATTTTACATGGAAGTCCATTCAAGAAGATAAAATTGTAAAAGGTGAGAAGACGTTCAAAATAACAAAAAATATTATTTTGATAATGATGATTGTTTTAGAAAAATGATAAGTATTTTGTGTTTTTTTAATATTATTTAGTTAACTTGCTTTTTGTTACAGAATTTAATGTTGATTTTCTAACGTTACTTATATTTTGTCCATTATTTATAAAAGTTTAGTATAGTAGACTATAATTTTAGGTCAAAGGTTTCAAAGATGGTAGAGTAAAGGTTTTTAGATTAAAACTATAAGAAGATTAAAGAAGTTCCACTAGACTGATTGTAACACACCAAAAGATTTATTTAATTATAAGAATTTATTAATGTTAAGAGTGATTTCTCATGTGCAAACAAATAAAGACCTTTCTTATTTTAACCGTTTTTATAGTTCAAACATTTCCTTACTTTACCTAATAATATCAATATCGTCATTCCGCCAGCATGTTGTCATTACGGAACGGTTGATCATTTCCGAACATCACAAATTTCAATATAATACGTATAATTTGACCTATTATTTAATATATGTATATATATCGTATTGAAAACTTTATTCTGTTAATTTAATGTTAAATCCATTGTAAAAGTTTTGTATATTAAGAAATTTCTTGAATTTTTATGCACGGTAATAGCAATTTGTTTAATTTTTTGACGTATTTTGCTAGCAGCAGATTTTTTACCTTTAGTTTTTATAATTGATTATATAATATAGATACATTTTATACCCATGCTATTTGACAACACTCAAATTATGTCTTATTTTTGTTTTTGGTTATTTTATTCAACTTAGAAAAACGTTCCCGGAATGTTAGTTTTCGGCTACATGCCCATTAAAAAGCAATACTACAAAAAATATATAGAATTCTATGCGCTGCCCTATCAAAGTTTATTAATATATAAATTGTTCGACAATATAAGCCAAGAGTCATCATCATAGCTTTTATTTTTTTTTTCCATAAAACTAATCTTGAAATTCTGCACCTTGGTGATTTTGAGCCAGTTATAAATTTTAATAACTGTGATATAACTATTACAGAAAACATCAATTATATTTTGTAAGAGCACATTTGCCGGCATCGGAATCTCGGTACAAAATGGCGGCTGACACGGAGTTAGCAGGAGTTTTGGATTTGACAGTTTTACTCACACGTGTTTTTGTCAATTTTAAAGAAAAACGGACTATGGCTGGTTTCATTAGATTATGTTTTTTTTTCACACTTTCGAATGGTATGAAAAACGTATTTTAGTCACAAAATGAATTTAGCAGGTTTACACTCTAAGCCGACGCATTGTCAACATTATAAATGTAAATAATATTTACAACCACCTTCCACACATAACGAAAAACAGCAAAAAAAAAAAAGGAATTGGCCACACCCTGCCACGTCAAGACATGTGTAAGGACATTTAAACAATTAAAATTTCCTGGCTGTTTGCTGATGCTGTACGGGAGTTTGTTGCCATTTTACATTATTAGTGACCATTTCCGTTCTAAACTCGCGTGCAAGTAAATCGACTCAAGCCTCAAGTACGCATAACAAGTGATATAACTAAAAAATGCCTTATTATACCTCTATATAATGTTTTACATAATTAAAGCCTAGTAATTGAGCTTTAAAATGGTGTAAGTTGCATGAAAATCGATTCAGTAGTTTAGTAAAAAAGGTTGATGCTAATGATAATGGAAAAAATGTTGAAAATTCATACAATTTCACAGTATGGGGTTATTGTGTTTAAATGAAACAAAATGTGCGTAAGATAAAAAAATTCGTGTCAATATTTGGTATTCCCTCCTCTAGCTCTGATCACTGCTCTCATGCGATTCTTCATCGACCTTATCAGCTTTTTAATGGATGATTGTGGTATTCGACCCCACTCTTCTACCAACGCAGTCTTGAGCTCATTGATGTTTGTCGGAGCTGGATTCCTCGCTCTAACTTTCCTTTTGAGCTCGTCCCATATGTGCTCAATGGGATTTAAATCGGGGCTGAGCGCTGGCCAATGCATAGTGTGAATTCCAACTTCGTTCAGGAAATCACGTGTGGCCCGAGCAGTGTGACATCGGGCATTGTCATGCATCAAGATGAAATTTTCCCGATAAAGCCTTGATAAGGGACAACTTGATCCAGTAGAACATTTTCAATGTAACGATCACTGGTCAGACCTCCTCCCCGGCCTCCCCAGGAACGAAAACAAGGTCCGTTTTGCCTTCTAAGGAAATTCCAGCCCACATCATGCAAGATCCGCCACCATATGCAACGGTTTCCACAAAGCAGCACTGTGAAAACCGTTCACCGGGACGACGGTATATCCGACCTCTCCTGTCGCTGCCATGGAGACACATCCTCGTCTCATCTGTGAACAGGACTGACTGCCATTGCTCTATGCTCCAATCCAAATGTTCTCGAGCAAAGTGAAGGTGTGCTTGACGATGAGCTGTGGTCAACTTCGGGCCTGTAGCGGTCTTTTCGGAGTAAGGTTAGCTTCTTTCAACCTTCTTCTAACTGTCCACTGACTGACAGTCACCCCGCGAACTTGACGTAGCTCCTGCTGCACATCTACGCCGGTAAGGTGTCGATTTCGGAGAGAGGTCGAGACCAAAAACCGGTCGTCACGCTCCGAGGTGCACCGGCGTCGGCTGGTATTAGGCCTCCGAGTGAAGGCACCAGTCTCTTGAAACCTTCTGTATACTCTCGAGACAGCGGACTGACTCATATTCAAACGACGAGCGACTTCTCGCTGGTTCAACCCTTCTTGCAACAGGGCAACGACTTGAGCGGCTTCTTCAGGTGTTGTATCCATAATTTTCTTCAAATGACAGCTTTAATTTGCAGAGATGTGTTCAGGTCATCGTTTAATGAGCGACTGATAAGATAAAAAACGATTACAGGGGGTTTTATAGGGGGTTGTGTCGCGCAAGTTGTGAATAGAGCGCAGAGCAGTTTACGGGAGGTTGCGTTCAGTTGCATTCTAAGTACAAGTGTTTATTTAAATTACTGATATTATGCTACCATTTGAAAGCCTAATTACTAGGCTTTAATTATGTAAAACATTATATAGAGGTAAAATAAGTCATTTTTTAGTTATATCACTTTTTATGCGCACTTGAGGCTTGAGTCGATTTACTTGCACGCGAGAGTAGTTATTAGCTGAAGTTTATAAAATTGTTTACTAACAACAAATAAGGAGCGTCGGTGGCTCAGTGGTGTGGACTGTCGCCTTCCTACCGGGAGGGCTGAGGTTCAAATTCCGACACGTACCAATGTTTTTTCGAATTTTCGAAAAAATATATGTACGTTATCCGACGCTCTTACGGTGAAGGAAAACATCGTGAGGAAACCTTCATGCACGCCTGCGAAGAGATTCGAAGGTTGTGTGTGAAGTCGTCCAATCCGCACTGGGCCCGCGTGGACGACTAAGGCCTAATCACCCTATACGGGTAGGCTCGTGCCCCTCGGTGGGGACGTTTATGAGCTGATGATGAAGAGCTAAGGATTTTGAATAATTAAAATACATAAATAATATCTAGTTGTATGGATTCAGTTTGAGCGTCACAATACATTTTCTATTGTGTCCGGATTTGTGTTAGTACTTACCCGTATAAGTATAAAAATAAACATATCAAATTTGCTGCTTAGAAAATTGACAGAATATTTAAACATTTTTAGAGTTCCGTAGCCAATGGCAAAAAACGGAACCCTTATAGATTCGTCTTGTCTGTCTGTCCGTCCGTATGTCACACCCCTTTTTCTCCGAAAATATAAACACTACACTATTCAAACTTTGTAAGTATATGTATTTTGTGAACCGCTATTAGGTTTTGGAAAGAAAATTAAAAAAAATATATATTTTGGGGTTCGCCATACATTGAACTGAATTCCAAAAATATTTTTTTCATCGTATTTTATGTTACTTGCTGCTACGGAACCCTCCACGAGCAAGTCCGACTCGCGCTTGGCTAATTTTTTTTATTGTGTTTACCTATCATTTTTATCATAGATGATTCAGGCTATGTATTACTTTAAACTGTAAAATATACTTAATATAAATAATTAAAGGTTGATATTGAATACGAGTCGTGTTGCTCCGGACTACAATGTCCCATATTGTATTGTGTCGACACAGCCCTGCCAATGTCACCGGTAAATGTATGGCAACAGCTAATTGCGTTCATTCTTCGGTATAAATGCAACTTGAAAATGTTCATGATATTACTGTGAATGAAATGTGTGGAGTTAGAGCATAGAATGCTCGTAATTGTGAAGGGTTGATTATATAAAAAATACGAAGTTATGCACTAGCCCGTAAATTATACTATGATTTACCTATTAAAGAACAAAATTTAATAATTTGCAAAACGACAACGTTACCTGTTAAAATGTAGAACGTATAAACCTATCCCCGACTGAACATACCTATACTTACTTTAATAATAACAGTACAGAGAAATGTTATAAAGTATAATAAAAATACAAAATTATTTGTAGTTTTGTTTCCGATGACTAATAATAATTTTATTATAATTTATATATCTAAGACTCGTGCCATAGATAAGGCTTGCTTAAAACGTTTTTTGTGTATCGCTCCCTCGCTCTTACATTCTCTCTCACCATTCAAGTCACATTGTATTAGACAATTAATTTACAACCAGTAATTGCCACGTTGATTATGACGCAAAAGGCGTATAAAAGCACTCGGCATATTAGTCATTGTGACGAATTTGTTGCGCTTCGTTAACAAGCCTTTCATGGTCTACTAGTAGGTGTCGACGCAATTTTACTAACAACCTAAAGTATATTAATTCTTTATAATATTTAAAATTTTAATTTTTATTTAGCTATTGCTTGCTAGTTTGAATTTATGAATTTAAAATGTCAGTACAATGAAATCATAAATACATATGATTGAATTATAAGATTATCAAAAATAGAACGTCTAAACATAACTGCTTAAAAAGCTTAATACAATTTAAGTTTATAATAATTTTTTTTAATCGCTGGAAACCCACAATAGAAAAAAAATGCGTGTTGAGAAATGATTTATTTTCAATTTAAGCGTAATATATTTTTATAAATCATGCATCATAATTGCAATCGTAACCCTGCAGCAGAAGACGGCCTGACAATGATGATGAACTATCGACTGAGCTTGATAACTTAGCTTAGGACAATACTCGATATACATTTCGGACGTCCTTTGTTTGGGATACAAATGCATATATTAAATCTGCTTATCTGATAAAACTGGAAGATTATTTGAAAGGGTCCATGAAAATGACTCAAATATAGATATTTTTGCGTCACCGCATTATGATTTAATGGAGTTATGAGCCCGATCGCATTAGGTGGCGTGGGTACGGCAGTAGTGACGAAAATATAATAACTGTTTAATTGTAATTGGTGTCTCATATCTGCGCCAGTGAGCGAAATGGTTTCCTTTCTTACTGAAGATATAAAAAAATATACAGCCGCAACAGGCCTTAGGCATGATATAGTCCAGTATGAACTAGAGGACTATAAACAGTTGAGCCGACGAGATTTAGATTTATGCATTTGACTTAACAATTTTACTTACTTTTTTTTTTTTTATAACATAGGGAGGTGTGAGAACGCATCCAAAACTATAGATGTAATTTTATCTGTGGTCTCTTCCTTCTTGTGAACCCCAGTTTTTCTGTACACTTGCTAACATAATTAAATCCTTTATTAATTATTTAAAGTGTTTAATTCTAAAGATATTACAGTGGCGACGAGGTTAACGAACCGTAGCACGTTTTTAAAAATCAAGAATCGAGCGTAGTTTTCAATTTGTGGTAAAAAATTCAAAATTATATATTATTGCAAAATCACGTGGGACGCGAAGGCGGCTACAATTTAGATGACGTCCAATGAATCAACAAATTTTTGCATCAGATTCAGAAGTAAGTGAGATTGAGGACGATGACCCACTTTTACTGAATATACTATCAGGAAAAAGATCATTTATCTATAAGTGTACAAAATATCAATTGATACAAATAGCTAAGTACTTGAAAATAACGATACGCAATAATTGCACAGTAGATCAATTGCGTAAAATAGTTAGCCAACATCTTTTAAAAGTAATAGAAACAAAAATCTCAGAAGAGTTCTCAACAACACAATTTCAACCTACAATGACGTCTTCGTGCGAAATAAAAGCATTTGATGGTGGCAACTGGGAAGCGTTTGAAAAACAATTAGAATGTGTAATTTTGCTATGTGAAACTAAAGAAGAGAAAAAAGTTCCACTATTAATCACGAAACTAACACCATCAGTGTTTGAGAATTTAATTAATATTTGTTCACCAGTCTCTCCATTAAAGAAAACTTTTACTGAATTGTGTACCATTTTAAGACAAAATTATGTCAAAACAACATCATCAGCAATAAATAGGGCTGAGTTTAGACACCGCAATCAAAATGTGGGAGAAAGTATTGATGACTACATATTGGAATTGAGAAAACTAGCAAAAATTTGCAATTTTAAAGATTTAAATGATCAAATAAAAGAAAAACTAATTGATGGAGTAAGTTCCAACCTTGTGAAGTTTGAATTAATAAAAAATTCAGAACAGGATTTAGAAAACCTAATTGTTTTGGCTAAAGGAATTGAAGCAGCAATCAAAACTTCAAATGTACAAGCAACAGGCAACATTACTCCAATTTTCAAGACTTCAATCCAAACCAGACATAAGAATTTCAATAATGATGCAGGGAGATCAAAAATGTTGAATAGGCAGCAAGAATTAAATAATAGAAAATGCTATTGTTGTGGAAAGTCTAACCATATTAGAGCTCAGTGTACATTGCAAAAAAAATACTGTTCTGAATGCGGAAGGCAAGGTCATATTTTTAAAATGTGCCATCAACAACGAATGAACAGATCTACAAATATTGTTGAAACGGAGATAAGTACAAATGAAGATGTAAATGAGGAGGATGCATCACCTACATTATGCAAGGATTTTGAGGTATTTTCACTTGGTGTAAGTAAAATTCCACCACATTATGTTTCTATTAAAGTGGACAATATTGATATTAATTTCTTGTATGACACGGGCTCTGAAGTAACTGTAGTACCAGTTCGATATATAAAATTGCTGCCAACCCAAACCTTAAAAAAATGTAAAGTAATCTTTAAGAATTTTGATCAAATGACTTCTAAACCAGTTGGCATTTTGGAAAGTGTATTAGTAACTTTTGGTAATTTTCAAAAGGAACTTAAACTTTATGTTGGACATGATGATGTGCCTTGTTTATTAGGTAGGGATTGGTTAATCCAAATGAACCTGTGGCCACCGAAATTGTTAGAAGCCCAAATGAACCCTCAAAAATATACATACAGAACAGTTATAATATTTTCACAAATATTTCAGAGGCAGAACAATATGTGAAGACCCAGTTCGCAGAAGTATTCTCACCTGGATGGGGAAATTTCAAAGGAGAGGAAATAGCATTAAAATTAAAACCAGAGGCGCAACCAAAATGTTTACCTGCTCGTCGAGTTCCATTTGCATTGCGAGACAAGGTAAAAAATGAAATCACTAGATTGTTAAAGAATGGGCGTATTGAACCAGTGGAGCACAGTCAGTGGGGAACGCCTGTGGTACCCATAATTAAACCTTGTGGTTCGGTAAGACTCTGTGGAGATTTTAAATTAACATTAAATCCTGCATTGGAGGTCGATCACTTTCCTCTGCCACATATTGAAGAGATATTTCAAACCCTAAAGGATGGTGAATATTTTTGCGAGCTGGATCTTAAAGAAGCATACTTGCAGGCACCCTTGAGTAAGGAATGTCAAAATTATACTGTAATTGTTACTGAAGTAGGAACTTATAAATATAAATATCTTCCTTTTGGTGTGAGCACAGGACCAGGCTCGTTTCAAAGACTAATGAGTAAGAAACTGGAAGGCATTCCTAATGTGTCAGTCTTTATTGACAACATATATTTGTCAGGTAAAGATCTAAATGATATGGTCAACACATTATGTAAGGTTTTAGACAGATTACAGCAAAGCGAGTTTAAATTAAAGTCAGATAAATGTAAATTATTTCAAAAATACCTTGATGTATTTGGATACAGAATTGATAAAAATGGAATAAACATAATTAACGAAAATATCCAACCTTTGTTGAGAACACCGGCTCCTACTAATTTAACCATGTTAAAATCTTTTTTAGGAAAAATAAATTACTATGCTAGATTTTTAAAAGATATGGCAAGTACACTAGCCCCATTATATAATTGTACAAAAAAAGACAAGTTCCATTGGACACCACAGTGTGAGGATGCTTTTCAAGCAATTAAACATAAATTAGCATCAGCAAAAAACCTACGGCATTATGACCCTAAGTTACCCTTAATATTGACATGTGATGCCTCTGAAGTGGGTTTAGGAGCGGTGATCTCAAACAGAGACCATCGTGGCATAGTAAGACCTATAGCATTTGCTAGTAAAAAACTTAGTTCAACAGAACAAAAGTACTCAACTATTGATAAAGAAGCTTTGGCTATTGTCTTTGGTGTGACCAAGTTTTATAATTATACATATGGTAGAAATTTTGAATTGGAAACTGACTGTTCAGCCCTAGTTAGAATATTTGGTCCCACCAAATCAATACCCAAAATGGCAGCAAAAAGATTGCAACATTATGCCATTTTCCTATCAGCATTTACATATAAAATTAGATATATTAAAACTTCTGTAAATCCAGCCGACTTTATATCTAGAAATATACAAAATTGTAGTGAAAATACTTATTTACATGATATTTGTAGTGAAGGAAATATGACAAAACAAATTTTTGTGAACGATTCTAAAATAGATAAAATGGATTGGAGTATTATTAAAAGGGAAACTCAGAAAGACAAAATATTGAGTAAAATTTTGCGTTACACTATAGACGGTTGGCCCATAAAACAAAATATAGAAAAAGAATTTCTTCCATATTTTAATCGAAAAAATGAAATAAGCACTGATAGAGGGTGTCTTTTCTGGGGTTACCGTATAATAATACCAAAAAATGTTCAGGAGAGAATCTTAAATGAAACACATAAAAGTCATTTTGGAACCGTAAAAATGAAAGAAATTGCCAGATCCTATTTTTGGTGGCCCAATTTGGATAAAGAAATTGAATTAATAACTAAACAATGTATGGCATGTCTTAGTCATAATAAAAATCCACCAAGGATAGTGAAACCTTGGCCAGTTGCACCATCAGCGTGGCATAGAATACATGCAGATTTCTTAGGACCATTTAATAAAAAAATGGTATTAGTTATCGTTGACAGCTATTCTAAGTGGGTTGAGGCTTTTATCATGAATAACATAACATCAATAACCACAATAAACATTTTAAAAGATTTATTTGCTAGATATGGCTATCCAGTACATTTAGTAACAGATAATGGAACAAGTTTCACAAGCATAGAATTTCAGGAGTATTGTAAAGGTGCCAATATCAAACATACATTTACACCACCTTATCATCCAGCGACTAACGGTGCTGCAGAGCGTTTTGTGGAAACTTTTAAAAGTCATATCACCAAAATTATGGAAACGGGTAGCGATATGATGTCTGCCATAAACTTATTCTTGTCTGACTATCGCAGTACCCCGCAAAAGTCTAGTGGGGTGACTCCTGCTCGGCTTATGGGGAGAGAGATTAGGAGTAGATTTTCTCTTTTACGTCCACCTCCGCTCATAGATAAATTACATCAAGAACAAGTAAAGCAGAGTGTTTATGCTACGAGTGATAGGAATGTATCGTTTTGTACGGGTGATAAGGTAATGATAAGGGATTACCGAAAGGGATTTAAACCTTGGATACTAGGGATAGTTGTCAAAGAATCTGTACCAGGGGTGACTTATGATATAGATGTTAATGGTTCCATTTGCAAGCGACATGTAAATCAAATGCGTCCCTGTAGTGAAAATGTGTGTGATTTAATCTCTAATGAGTAATATAGTATAAATTAATATTAAGTTACCAGTACTTAACATTTAAACAATGTTGTGTTGTTTTGTAATAGCAATAATACAATGCTATACCCAGTATAATGTTGTACAACAAAAGATACCTAAATGTATAATTTACTTTCAATGGTTATATTTATTGTACATGTATTTTAATATTTCTTTTGAGCCGGGAGAGTGTGAGAACGCATCCAAAACTATAGATGTAATTTTTATCTGTGGTCTCTTCCTTCTTGTGAACCCCAGTTTTTCTGTACACTTGCTAACATAATTAAATCTTTATTAATTATTTAAAGTGTTTAATTCTAAAGATATTACAGGAGGCAAACGAGCAAGATGTTTCCAAAATTGGGAGACTAAAGTGACGAATTTTCACCATATTTGATATGTCAGTCAACTCATGAACATATGGCTGTTGTGACTGAAAGGTCTTTAAAGTGGATTGTTAGCAAACAAATTGCAAACGATACTAAGATTTCTCCAAAGCGAATAATGAAAATAGTATGTTTTACTCGTATTGGTATAAGAAAACATTATTTTTATAGTGTACGTTTATTGAAAGAAAAATTAAATAGAAGAAGATGTTAGCACGGAACCAAATGATTATAAAATATTCGGAGCAATTCAGTAACGCCGCAATCATTAGAACGGTGCTCACAATTGTGAGTCACGTACGGGCCAATATCGCAACTTTGTGATACAATTATAAGCGAAACCCGACGAGAAACGTTTTTGTGTCGCACTCGTATAAAGGACCGGCCTGCTTGGCATCTCCCGCCGAGAAATACGTGCTTCCACTAAGAAAATGTTAG
The DNA here is from genome assembly GCA_019425675.1 of Leucinodes orbonalis. Taxonomy (NCBI): domain Eukaryota; kingdom Metazoa; phylum Arthropoda; class Insecta; order Lepidoptera; family Crambidae; genus Leucinodes; species Leucinodes orbonalis. Next base: position 22,309 of record PQWD01004920.1, on the reverse strand, counting down.
CAGGCATCTTGGAAATTTCAATTGTAACCTTTGTTGCGTTCGCACAGTCCACCTTTCCAATTTGTTCGGCTCGTGGGCCGCGAATGGACGTCCCTAGATATCATCGGCATACCGGCTCCTCTGTTGACTCTTGTGATTAAATTCTTGGTGCTGACGTATGGCGACGCGATTAACTGAGTTATTTGTCGGGGTCACTTATTTTTACGCGCTGCTGATATTACATGACGTACAGATTTTACTACCATGCTTTTAAAAATGCTGGAATCCAAATGCACCTCACTAAAAAAAAATAATTTCTCTTATTTAATAAACAAGTTCTTTGTTTATAAAACGCTTTCACGTTGGAACTTTAAACTTAAGTAGGTAGTATTTTTAATAAACATTAATGCAGTGTGAATGTGATCAATTTTAAATTTGCTGCCAATTATGAGGGTAATGATATCAAATTATAAATCCGCAATATGCAATTAGGAAACAGGTCGACGAAGTCGAAGTTATTTGCGACATCATGAAAATACAGATGCACCAACATTAAACCGCGTTATTGCGTTCGCAAAATACCACCATATCCAATTTCGGAAGATGACTCCCAATTTATAGATATTAGTTTATTTTGGTTATGGATATTTGAAGTTCGTAGAAGATATAACTCTGTTTATTTAACCGAAATACAAATTATATCAAGACAATGAGTCAAGAGGCAGCGGTTGCGCCTACTCTGTCCTTCAGTCCAATAAATATCGCTTGTACAAGGGACACAATGCGGTGTACCCGTAACTTGGGAGATTATTATAATATTTTTACGCCCGTACACAAACCGACCTAATGATATATGGCAACATGTACGTTCTGCACTGATAAAACTTCAGGCTTTTTTATTGCGAGTCGCGCACGATAATTCAAGCGGTCGGGGCAGTGAAATAATTTACATGGTGGTCCTTTTGCGTATTTAGGCTTGTTGGCTACCGCGTTTTTACTGTTACATTTGGCGCGAAGAACGACCATATATTAAACCATTTGATATTTACTCATAACCGGCAACTATATTCGGTTACGTCTTTCTATGACATGTGCATTACGATTCTGTTACCTACAGACTTCATTATCTAGTGATAAATATCGCATTGCAAGATAAAGGGAATCATGAGCTGGTTGTGTCTCATATTATTTAGTCGTGGGGTTCGAGGGGACGAGAGTGGACTAAACCGTTGCAATCTCCTGATGGTTTTAAGTTTTCTGTTCTTTTTTCACACAAGTATAATGTTCTTGCATACTTATATGTATGTGGCCAATAGTGGCATGCACTCCATATATGCAAATAAGCAGTGCATACCCCGTGCGTCCAAAAATTGCCAACTTATGAAATGATTCCCACGTATTCGTTTATTTTCCTCTACAAATTTGAAATCATAGGCGATCTGCTGTCGTCAACCAACAGCACTCAATTTGATAAAAAATTAAATTCTTTATTCTTTTAAATATTAGTGTAATTTACATACCCTACCCATAATCTATGTGTACGCCACTGGTGGACAAAGATATTTAGGTAATTATTACATCTTTGTTTGTAAGTGTTATTGTTACTGTATTGCAAACGTGTATGTGGGCCAATAGAAAAAAATGTTGCCTTATTTTCTAATAATTTTGTAAAATAGAAATACTTTTGAAAGTCCCCTTTGTTGTTGACTAGATGTAACATACTCATACAAATTTATTTCTGTAATGGTGATACTAGAACAACAGTCACAAATTAAAAAAATGTAAGAAGAGTAATATGTGAGCAAATAGTTGTCTAAAACCTAGTTTTGTATTTAGAATTGTATTTAAGATAACTGAAAATTTATTTTGGTTTGATAGTTATTATTGAAAACAGTAACTGTAAAGTAAACTCCATTATAAAATTTGGTCAGTAAATAAAAGAGATCGAGAGGGTTGTGCCTATCTCTACTTAAGTGTTAATAAGACTATAATGTATATCTTCTTATCTTAAACTTCGTTTGAGAATAAACCCAAATCTTGAGGTCCCGTTGTTATTGTATAAGTTCCTTAACTCGATCGGTTGATTATTTTTGTTAATGAATGTTGACATTCTCAAGACCATTTAAGTATTTGATTTAAGAATGATTGAATGCTTGTCTTAACTACCAGTAGCGATGTCCCACAATGATAACAATTGCACATGAATCACGTCTCAATCGCCCTTTCAAATGTTTACTTGTGAAATTACACACGATAGTTGGCCAAAAAGTGGCATCCATTGTTGTATGCAGTTCTAGAAAAACGCTGCAGTGATAAAAAAATAACAATCCCCTTTATTAACTTACGATGTGCCCGTTAAAAAGTATGAAACTCGTTTGATCATTGTGCATTGTGACATTAACTCTCTATTAAATATTTTCCGCATTGCTGCCGGCTAATCTGTACCCCACAATGGGTAATAAAAGTTCGTATATAAAAAACACGTTAAATTCGAAAGAGCCATTGAGAATTCACGGCGCTGGGATCACGTGTCAATCAAGGCTTGCTCCGTCGGCCGCAATGGATCGTGTTATTCTATTTTAGCGTTATGTTATTCATTGGCCGTATCGCGGTCCCTCTTTTGGCCTTTACAATGGCAGGGGCCATATTGTATTTTAATCAATACATGTAGGTAACGTACACCCGTCTGGGTTTAGGTATGTTCGAAATTTTGAGAAAAAAGTCTTAATTTAGTTATTTTTCAATGATCAATGGTAAAACCTTTCGTGTACGCTCCTTGTCAACCACTAAGTCCACTATAGGCCGTTGAGAATGGAGGAGTCTCAAAATATGTATGCTAGGATCTTCCAATATGATATTTAGCCAAATTGACGTCTCTTTTAATCACGCCAATTTTATTTTTATTCGCCTTCTTTAACCCCTAGTACAGAATCAACGAATGTAAACTACCACGAACGTGGCGTGAGCTGTGACGAAAAAATGCAAGTGAAGCCGCGCGCTTTACTAGTATAGTGTTACACGTCGGCTCCATCGCTGCGCCCAGCCCTCTCGCATAGGGCGGCGTATTGTGTTACCTCGGTACACGCATTCTTTGAAACCCGACCCGGTACGGGATTCTTTTGTTGTGACTCGATTTGAATATTACTTTAATATGATGGGTGCTTGCATTAAATAATAATGCAGCGCGGTGCGCCCGTGGGTAACGCGAACTACGCGTCTAGCTTAATCATTTTTAGCCGAGTGGCTTCGGTGCGCGGTGCGAATTGGAGCGCGGCACCAAGTTATGCGAGATAACGAGAGGATATTTTTTCGCTTTTCGTATGCGAGTTGACAGGATTGTCTTTGGCTGCTGCAGATTAACTGTTTGTTTGAAAATATATTTGTGTCGGATTGTATCGTAAGGATTTCGAAAACATTATTATAATAATATCCACTGACATTCACACAGCTCCATCTAGTCTCTAACTAAGCATTTAGCGTGTAATATGGTACATAACAACGATTAAACATACTTTTATACTTATTTTTGTAATACATACATAGTATACAAAGAAAACTCCTAGATCAATACAAACATACATGTAAATGCACACAAATGTTTGTACTGCACGGGGATCGACCGGGGCCCTGGTGTAAGAGCCGACATTTCAACCAATTACACCTCATTGTCTTCGGGTCGTCATCTTATGACACGCAGTCTTCCTTATTAACGACTCACATCTTGTTTGTACAAAAAGATGACTTTCAGTGTGTATGTACTGAATAGGTTGAGATGAATACTAAATGTGTAGACGAACATTGTGAAATGTTAGTCTTGTGATTAATTAGCCAGTATGAACTACAAATATGTCTATCAGTTATCCAAATAGTTTACTATATCAATCAATTGCTCTCAATTGACATGTAACATCCAGCGAAGTATGTGTTCAATTATAAAATAAGCTATATTTTTTCATACAGATGTTGAAGAAAGCATTATTTACATATTTTATCCATAAAGTAATACGCCCCTTTGCACGAAGTGATAAAGAACAGAAATTATTTTCTTGTTTTCATTTCTTCGGTGAAAGGGCATGAATTTTAAAAACAATTTTATTTGTGCACGGCGTTACTACAGCTGCACGAATGCGGCGTGTGCCAATATTTCAGCATATTGTCCTTTCCACGTGAAACTCTTGTAAGACGATTGTAAAACAACGCCATAAGTATCTGCACAGAGATCCACGACAGCGGCGTGATACGAAAGCGTTTACAGAATTCATAAATTTTGGACACAAAGGTCTCGAAAAACCGTTTAAGGCGTATATTCGGATGCGACCGCATTACATTAGTGATATGGTAATGTGATTGTTCGCGATAAATTAAATGGCGGGGTCCGAGGTGCGTCCGCGCACAGCGGGGCTTCAGAGACGCCCGCGCAGCCTCGCGCAGCCGAGGTTATGCACCTCACACTTTTGACAATAATGATCACACATATAATCAAAAATATGTTATTAACGCGCTACAGTACCCGCCGTGCCCGTCCCCGCGTGGGACGCTCACACATACCCTCTCAATAATGAATGCCAGCCAACATCTTGAAATATAATTGGAATTATAGTTTATGGAATAAACTGTCAAGCTTCGAGTTCCGCAAGTGCAGACACGAAGTTCGTGTCTCGACGTCCTATTTAATTGGCTCCGCGTATTGTTCTAGTCTCCTTTATGAAGCGGAGCGATTGTGGCCGCTAGAGTCGGCATTCTTCACTCTGACTCATCGCCAGTCGCCACTTTGTAAAAGTGTCACCAGGTTGTCGAACAAATTACAGGCATTAGCCATTCACCGATGGGAATCGCGGTGTCGACAAACTTTTTATTAGATAGTTCCACCGCGCGCCAGCTCTCGATTCTCCCGACCCGACCTCCTCTAAATTGGGTGAGAAATGCCCGGTTTGACGCTCGCTTTGCATATCTCGGCAGTAAATCTACTGAGCTTAGTACAGTGGCTCCCGGCTGATGTCTCCAAAGCCTCGTTGTTATATCTTAGCTGTAAGCCGACAACAACAATTTACTATTCTCTCTTTGTTCTCCCAACTATCGTTTGTTATAGATAATTTGTTGTCCAAATTTAAACCAAGCCCATTTTTATAAATTACGGACTAATTACTACTTTGTTATAAGCTAGGCTTGGATTCGACGTAAGAGCCTTAAGGGTACAAAGTGTCGCGCTAACAATAAAATATTAGTTAACTGGATTTCAATTTTTTGATTAACGGCCAATTTACAACAAAGTTGTTTATCTGTGAATTATGTCTGGACATAAAACAGTGAAGTTAATTTGGAAATGTATTAAGTGAATTTAATATTTAATAAACACGCTTATAAATGTTCACATAAAGACTAGTGTTAATTCGAAACGAATTACAATAGTATCAATACTACCAGTGTTACAAATGGCTGCATCCTAAATCATAGCTGTTTGGCACAGAGTAGACCACTGTTCAGAATACTGAATAGTGCACATTGCATTCCAAGGATTCATGCATTTATATGAAGAAAGATTTGCAATTCCCTGCTTATTTTGAAATCGATTCTTAGTTTGTATTAGAATGATTTACTACATATTGTTTTAAAAAATCTATACGTGAATATAAATATCGTATATCAAAATGGAAAGAATTCGTTCACAAACTCTTGTCCAAGTTCCGTCGCAAAATTGTTGCTTATTTTGCTTCGCAATAGCGCCAATAATACTGGCACAAACGTCTGGTTTGCTATATTTGTACTTTAGATAGTTATCAATATGAACATGCTGAAGTGGGCCGGGTCTCAAGCGATTGTTTTCTCACGCAAGATCGATTCACAGTTACCTATGGGTGTTTGTGACTGGCGTTCAAACGTGCCACAACCTTTAACCGCCGCGCTTCCCGGTATCTCCAACAACTTCTACAAATGACCCGATAGAGCGCGCCTAACCTGCGCAACAATCTTATTTCAGACTATGCAAATAAAATAAAAAAAGGAAAACAAAAAAAATATTACGCACTCGCTTTGGTTATCGCCAATTTGTGTCATCTGAAGCGTTCCTTTAATATTAATAAACTTGCTAGCCCCAAACCTCCGCTGCTTTTACGGTCGGCTTGATGCGACTTATTTGAATAAATATTACCAGAACGGGGCTCGGTCTCTTTTAAATTTATTTATTTTGTAATTTTTTCTGTAAGCCATCGTTCGTGTATAATCCTCAGGGCGTTCCTGTGACGCCCGCTAGGGGCGCATTAAATGTGGATGACGCGACACTATTACACCCATCCTTTATCTAAACATATGTCCTTTATTATAAAACCAGAATAAATGTTCGGCTCTTTCGAAGTTATTTGAACTCCGCGGGAGTCCATCAGTTTTTACATGCAACACCGAGTAAGTGTTTATTGGTTTGATATTTTTTTGCTCTTAAGTTGAATTTGAATAGATCTGACAAGGTTATTTACAAAAATAATTGGAAGCACGCATCGATCGAGATCAGAACAGTGCGAACCAATAATTGTCTATCATTGACTATACGATAAGATTATTATCGTTGATTTTGTTCAGATGTTTTAAAAAAAATGCGCTTAGTGAAATTTACAGAGTCCATATTTTGCTGCAAGTCCATTTCGACCAGTTTTAGCCGACTGTACTTCGCCAAATAACCCCAGTATTTTTGTCGTAATCGGGCAAGACAGCGAGCACCGTGTAATCAAAGCGATAAAATCTTGATTCATCTCGCGTTTGAGAGTAGCCCGGCAGTATCTGCCTAATGAGTGGAATTTAAATGTCAAGTGCACAACTCTCTGATAAATACGTTCTATCCACCGCACTCTGATCTCTAGGGTATCGTGATAAGGCACGTTAAAATTACTTTACAACTAACGAATGTATAAGGGCAACAAAAACAATTGTATTATACATAATTATATATTGCCCTCCGGCCGATGGACCGACGACTTGGCGAAAGGTCGCTTGGATGGATGAGGAAAAGCGGACTGGGATTCTGGCGCAATGGGGGGAAGACTATGTCAGTAGTGGACTGCGATAGGTTGAATAGGATATTGATGTATCAGGGTAGAAACGAGTCCATTGAATGTGTCGTGTGAATTACCCATAATGTCGAGACAGAGTTATATGAAAAGATAAGAAAAGCTTTTGTAAAAACAAAACACGCGAAAATATCTCTCTAGTGTAGTTTAAAAACAGATGTGGTGTTATTAAGCGATATTACCCGTTTCGTAATTATGTACGGACACGCGGGCTGTAGCCGCGTCGACGCGCGACAAACGAGGCGCACGCGCATGGCGACTTATGTCGCTGCCGATTAGAAGGCCTCAGTGCGCTCGCTGGTAATGGGGATTCTTGGAAAAGTTAACAGCCTATTTATTTTTCACAGGCTATTTTGACTATTCGTCACAAAATATAGGCATATTACTTCTTTTTTTATATTTATGTACTAACCTTTACTGCTGGATTTAGGACTCGTTTCACGACAGTGAAGGGCTAGAAACTTTAGCGAACCTGAGCTTCGCATAGGTAAGAAAAGAAAAGTAAAGATTGCAATTTCTGTGAAGGTGGTGATAAATGAGAGAACGCTACTATCCGTACTATGCTGAATGCCCATAACCCATAATTCATATTCATTTATTCACTTCAAATTGTAGCAGTAGTAAACTTGTCATAAATATTATTTGTCCATAATCACTCATCTGTGGCGAATCAAGAAACAATAGAACATCTGCTGTGTGGCATCATGCTGTAACAGATCCCGGTGTCACAACGATTGCTTTCATTCGTCACCATGATAACTGTACGTGGACAAATTTTCCTCATTGACTCACGGCGCTAGGAGTATTTAAACTGTTACAAATCACGCTGTTCTGTTATTTGACAGTTAATTCCACAGCCAGCGATGTTATTTAAGTTCCTGATAATGTATCCTTTACATCCAAATCTTATGATGTATTCCTCCTGAATTTTTTTGGTGTTAGTCTTGTCCTATGCTCAGCATAATGAACTACGGCTAGATGAGATCGACTTGAGTCATTAAACATGGTAATTGGGACCCATTGCATGCGTCTTATATCTTCACATGTCCCTATTAATCTTAATGGGAAGTCAGGATCACAGAGCTGAGACTACAATACCTATATGTCAGCGATTTAATCTATGGATCAGGTATCTCATAGGTTGTATTTACTACAACTTGTTTTAAATAGCATAGTATTTAATGCCTCTGAAGATTGTCTATAAATATGTATGGATACATATTGGTGTCATATTGAAAAAAACAATAGAGATTTTTTTCCCTTTACCCTACTCATTTCTGGTCAGGTGTGATTCCCCGACGGGGGCTCTGTAGCAAATGATGCGAGAACGCACCGGCCCACTTAAGTCATTGGTCATTAGTGAGTTGTCTTTAAAAAAAGTTTAGCTCATTAAACTTATTGAGAATTTTATTTAAAAACCGAGTGTCCCATCCCTGTCGTGTTGGATCGTGAGAAGTGGCGACCTTGTAGCAAATGATGCGCACACGCACCGAGCCTTTATGTTGTCAGTCGCTGGCTGACATTTACCACGAACTGATCATTTGGACTTCTTACGGACGTCTATTAAGTAAACTTTAAATAGGCCATAATGTATAATAACATGTGCATACCATATGTAGTGTCAGCAAGTATAAATGTAGATATCATTTAGGCAATAATAAGAAAAAAATTACCTTATTATACGAAATTGTGAAAAAGGTAACCCAATATACATGACGTATATAACGAGAGAACGTCGGTAACTCATTGGTGTGGACTGTTGCCTTCCGATCTCGAGGGTGCAGATTCAAATCCGACCACGTCCCAATGTCTTTTTGAATTAATGGAAGTATATGTTTCTACGATTATCCGGTGTTCCTTCGGTGAAGGAAAAAATCGTGAGGAAACCTACGCACACATATGAAGAGATTCAAAGGTTGTGCGTGAAGTCTGCCAATCCGCTCTGGGCCGGCGTGGACGACTATGGCCTGTACACCTTCTACGGGTAGGCTCATGCCCATCGGTGTGGACGTAAAACGAGGTGATGATGATGTATGTTCAGGTATATAGAAATATTAACCTCCAGGAGTGCAGACGTAGATACCTATAAAACTGTGGCGGATATTGGTTTATTATCAAAGTCTATTACTAGATACACTCTCTGAATACGTTTCTTACGTTCATCATGGCCATATAACCTTATAGGTTAAAAAATAATAAAAGGTATTTGTATATTTCCTTCGAAAGTCATCCCGGTCTAATTTTGGGCTAGATGGCACTGCGTAAATGTCTGGATGTTTAACTATTCATCTGGCCACACGAATAGATTAAAAGAAGTACCTACGCGTAATACGCATAATGAGTATATTGTCGCTAGAATATCTGAGTGACATTATTTCATATATTCATTTTAGTGTTAGATATCAAAAGATATTTTTCATACAATGTTTCATTTTGAAGGATTACCTGTACGTCATAACAGATTCTATCACATTCCCTTCACAAAAAAGGCAGTTTGTCCTAAAGTATGCGTTAATGAGCATCGTGGATACGTAAAATATACGCCAGGCGGTTCCCTCGTGGTCCCTTCAATATGTATCGTTCGGCAGTTATCATTTACTAAAGCTTAAAGTGAAAAGTAGGCAATAAAATATTTTTCCAGTTCTGCTATTATTTAGGGTAAAGTTATTACTTAAAATAGTATTTGTCATGTATTTTTATATGAATTTATAGAAAAGCTATGAACACGCCAAGATTGTGGAAATCTGTTTATTACCTACTGGAAATATTTTAGTAAGCAAACCAATTTTTTTTCAGTTGTCATGTAAGATTACTGTCCCTTAAGATGACTCCTTGTTCCAGCGATATATGTATGCTTTTTACTGAAAAGACTTTCAAGAGCTTTTAAGAATGAAGTTACTCGTTTCCTTAAATTAAAGAACTTATGCTTTGGCAGTTTCAACTCTCAATAAATACACCTATATGTATCTAAATGCAGAAAGCACTTATATATTCAATTTGAGCCACATAACACTTATGTGTGCCCTGTGGCATTCGCCATCATTGCACAAATTGGATGTGAAAACATCGTAAAAAAGGAGCGAATTACACTTGTTCCATTCTACTTTCTATTTTGCGTTCGGCAAATAAAGTAAAAAGCTCTCACACGGATAGCATATTAGTCTTGTTTCTTGATAACGTATGCGGTATCGTGTTGTACACTATGCGAGATCGTATTCATATTCCATGGCGCACTAAAAGAGTCGTCATACGGTAAATTCTTTATGTTAATACGGGCCAGTTGCACACGTATTTCGATCACGGGGCCCGATCGTGAGTTAAAACTCGTGCGCGGGATACTTTTAGCTTTGGAGACAGGGGTATGCGTAATTTTGGTGATACTTATTTACTTTCGTTTAATTAATATTCAGAGGCATTCATTCATCATCATTTAGCCTCATGAACATTAAGGCGTCAGAAATAGATTTCTGGCGTTCAATAGGCTAAGCAAGTAGGTCTTATTTTCCATTTGAACACGTAGTTTTTATAAAAAGAATATTTCAAGACTACTATGAACAGACATGTTACATACACTAAAATTATTTTTCTGCACGGATCGAACCAGAAACGTTGTTGTTGTACTTAGCCGACTTTTCTTCGTGGGTTCCATGGGTCCATGGTGGGTAAATTATTAACTAAAACTTCTAAGTTATGGCAAAGAATTTTGAGAAAAAGTCGGTGGTCCAACTTTCTGGTTGAGGTCACTTGTTGTATGTATGCGGATAGCAGGCTTGTTGTCATTTTCTCGTACGGAAATTCCTCCATTTCGAGTCCAGCAGTAGCGAAACTTGTGGTCTGTGGCACGCTTTCTAGCTTCACGAAATAATATGCGACTCTGTTTTGTCAAGCGCTCATTTAAATAGTTTCACAGGTGAACAGCTAACGATGTTTTCTATTGTGACAGCCCTTCTTGATTTAGCGGCTTTGATAAGTTCATCTTTTTTTTGTTGCCGCACTAACCTGACAACTATAGGTCGCGAGATTTTCTCCTGAGAGCCTGCTAGTATTGGATCTTGACGGGGAAATTTCTTGCCCACGCGAGACATATTATCAATATTGGTTTCATTTAAATCAACACCAATTTTATGGCTTACCGTAAGAACAATGTGAGCAAGGTTTTCATTATCTAACTCTGGCACTCCAACTATTTCAATATCATTTTTTAAGGCATTTTGTTCCTGCATATGAATCTGGAGTTGCAATTGAGAAACTGTGCATTTGAGATCGTCAGTATCTTTATGAGCCGACTTAAATTTTGTGGCTACATCATTTTGTTTATCGCACAGCGAGGCAGATAAAGTAGAAATTTGCTGTTTCAATTGGCCAACCTCTTGTCTCAGAAAAACAATTCTAAATTCTGTGTTCTAAGCTCACTCATCTCTAGTCTTAGTTGGCGGATTTCTGGAAGTAGAACTGACTCGTCTACGTTATCGCATTTTGGGGACTCATTTGTAGCCTTTGTCTTAAGCTTAGTGCTACGCGTAGAGATGACCTTTGACTGCTTGGCTGGTTTGTTTTTGATGTTGATTCACGGTGTTGGACTGATTGGTGTTTTGGTGTTATCACTTTTTGGACTTGAGCAAACACAATCTGGGCATAGCCAGCAATTTTTATATTCAATTGAAATATTTTTGTAATTATCCTCAATTAAATTTATGTAGGCTAGGTTGTAAGTTTTCTCGCAGTTACGCGTGGAAGAGGTCATAAAGTTTGAGGTTTGAATGTTATCTCCGCAAGCAAAACACTTATGCATATGTATTGGTAAAAAGTAGCAGTGAGACACTCAATTGTGATAAAATTACCGCTTTGATCACTTACCAGTAACAGCCCAAGAAGCTCACTGCCGTTGAGCACAAACAATGATAAAATGTAACGATCAACTGACATCGATGACGGCTGACATACCAAATCCAAAATCCAAATCGCATTGAACTACGAATACTATGGTGGCGTACGGTTCCAAACTCCGTAACGAAAAGATGGGTAGGAGACGGCGACTTGGCCTTGTTCGTACTGAAAAGCTGTTGTAGTCAACATAATATAGATCACAAGATTCAACCCTTTTCAAAAGTAACATTCACCGTCAATAAAAGAGTACTCTAATGTCAAGTTAAGATAAGATGGGGTTTACATGTCATTTCAATAAAGCAACAACTAGTAACATGTCACCTACGCTCGCTCTTGTCCGGTGAAGCCGGGACGCTGTGTATCAACAGTCAACAAAAAAATTTTTAACAACATACTACTTTATGTAATCGAGACATGAAAAGGTTCAGGATCTAACTTTTATAAAACGTATAACAAAAATATCAAACGCTACAAATTCATCACAAGTGAGTAAATTCCTAGCCTATTTAACTGCAATTAAAAATATTGATCCAATGAAGTTAATCTTTCTTTTAACAATAACAACAAATACGTTGCCAAGCTCCAGACTTATTTGTTAGATGGATATCGAGTATATTAACAGGATCGGAACTTGTATATTTTTACATACATATCAACATTGTCTGTAAATAAATACATTTTATTATCGTAACCTATTTGGCAAAAAGCCTTGTGCTCTCTTTAAAATTTTTTGATATGCATCTGCGTTTATCGTTTCTTAAACCTGAAGAGATTCGAAAGGATCCATAACGATAGGAACTGATTGAAAAGGGTAATAATAGACTTGGCGTTATCTTGCGCGCCCATTCTTTGTTTGATAAATAGATTTTTTTCCCAGCAGTTTTTGAATCAACCTCCACAGTCCCTATTGTGATACCGAACAGCTCCTATTTATTTGTGAAACACGACAGATAATGGTACCGGGCTTGCTACCGATTGAAATGTCTTCGCCGAACAAAGAATACCTTGTTTGGTTGTGTATACTACAAATACGTCAAAGTTCCATGTGTTGTGTTGTGGTTATGAAATATTTTATTATGACAAATTGTGAGGTCGGCGTTAATCCTTTCGTTTGTGCCATCTGTTAAGCCTGGTAACTGCCAACGTCATAGTTCTATGAAGTTGGGATCGTGCTTTTGTTGCTCAAATAATATGTCATTGGGAACATTGAACATGGCCGACAATTTCATATTTCCTTAATAAAATATGGGGATATTTGTATCCCCATATGCTGTGCGAGAAGGTTTGTTTCAGGTGTTCATGTAATAAATTGGGACCTTATGGGTATTAACTCGTCATAATAACAGCCAATTAAACATTTGCATCAATTACATCACCAATTAAAGTTTATTGTTTCTGTCTATATAATATTCTTAATTTATCGTTACATATTAAATACCAGATACGTAAAAAATGTAATACACTGCAGCAGAAAATATTTATCGCACTCGGGAATTGCTTCTAAGCTGTTTACGAAAGGATAAATCGAAACTTTCATAGCAACTATGAAAGTTTCATTGACCCGGGGCGCTTTTCCTTATTCGAAAATATACTTTGAAATTCGCAATAGAATGTCGCGCAGGACCGCGCGGCCAAGTAAAGAGCATTTTATAAATGTGTTTCTAGAATGGAGAGAGACGTACCGTGGCCGGCCGGCGCGCCGGAATGCACGACGATGTACCAAGTTTAATGGAAAAGAATTGAAAAGTACCGCGTCTATATGGTAATAGAAATTGCCCGGAAGAAAGGAACACAGACGATAGAGTGCACTGCTTTGATTATAGTTGTTTTCTGTAAAATTGAGCGTTATTGCGTACTCTCCTAGGGGATAGCGCGGCGAGCGCCGCGGGCGCGCGTTGCGTTGTCTAGCGTAGTGTACGTGGCGCACGGAAATCTTTATGCTGTTTATCAGTGTTGTTTGTATGTTTATGTTCTACACAATAAGAGGGCAAAACGAATAAATGTTCTAGGCAATGCACACAATTAAGTTTCTTTTATTGTTGTATTTATATTAAGTACCTATTATGCGAAGCGTCTTAGCTCTTCAGTATTTAATAGGAAGAAGAAACCTACGTTCTCTATAAGTTACGTGGCACAGACATGGCAAATACATATATAGGGAAACATAATATTCAACTTCCAAGACTCAAAAACTTCTCCAGCTGATGAGTTAAACTGTTTGGATAAAATTATTTTTAAATAACGTCGATCATATCTCTATTTTATTAAGAAACTTGCTTTATATTAGTTTATGAGCATAGTTGGCGTGTACTTCTCCAGTCGATTATTATTTTATTAAATATTTCCATCTTGGTTTGCTGGTGGAAAGGACGTATGAGCTAACCTATACTCGATTGCTCCTTTATCATCACCATCATCAGCTTATTATACGTCCCCACCGAGCGGCATGCGCCTACCCTATAGAGTGTACAGGCGTTAGTCGTCCACCCGGGTCCCGTGCGGATTGGACGACTTCACGCACATCCTTGAATCTCTTCGCAGGCGTGCGCAAGTTTCCTCATGATGTTTTCCTTCACCGTAAGAGTGTCGGATAAACGTACATATACAATTATAATTCCGAAAATACATTGTTAAGTGGCGGGATTTGAACCTGCACCCTCCAGGTCGGAAGGAGATAGTCTACACCACTGAACCACCGACACTCTTATTGTTGTGTTGTACAATTAATATTGATAACGTCCTACAATCTCCCACACGGTCGTTACTAATGAAACTGTGTCACTATACCCGTAGCTGAGTGTCCCAGCGGCGGTCGGCTCGTTCCAATAATTATGTGTAAACAATGCTCGCTCGTCCAAATATTTGTGGAGAGATCATAAGAGGGCACTTAGGGGTGTTATTGTCGTCCGCCGAGTGATTAGATGTTCTCAACGATAATACGTCAGTATGTTTGCAGTTTTGAAATATACTAAGTCGGACTAGTTGATAAACCATATAGGAAAACCATATATAAATTTACATAATATATCATTATACTCTATCTTATATAGTAGTTTATTGAGATAAATTAACAATCTGCCATATTTGTTATTTATTAGTCGAGTTTACCGGACCGACGACGGGTTAAATATACTATTCCTAACACGGAATCATCTTTAAATATGAGTACCCTGCAATTTCCTACCCAGACTACGAAAAAACATACAAAACGACGTTTCCCGTGGGGATTCGAACCCACGACCGGGTCACGCAGCGAGCTAAACCGAGAGTTGGTCCCCAGCCCACTACACCACAGAGGCAGTTAGCATGGCAGATCAGTCCATTGGAAAATGCTACCCAATTAAGAATAGTTGAAATCTCAACATTTATTAAAATACCTTTGCTAATTGGGATTCCCTGAATAATCTACAAGTAAATAACTGAATCTAGTTGTTTGACACGCGACAAGTGGTATTTGTATTCACCGTTAGACTTGGAATCCAGTCTAATTGTGATCAGTTTGTAACTGTCGCCACTCGCCACTCAATATTCATGTCCAGATTATTCCCCACATAATGGCCACTTATAAATCTAAACACGTCGATGACATCTTAATTGACCGTTTAACAAATCACCGTTGCGTAAGAAAAAATATTTGGCAGTATCCACATGGATTGAATTAATCAAGTTTGAACTAGGGAAGCTTTTATAGGGTTCTGTAGATTTTATAAACTCACAATTACGGCAATAAAAATAAATAATGGTAATGTTTTGCTATTGAAAAATTTTTGTTTGTAAATAAGAAATAAAAAAAAGTAAATTGTTTAAACAGAAAAAATAAGCAATAATGGTTTAATTTTGTGTCGTATTCCTATTCTCTTTAATCTTCAGAATTAAAATCGACCCTAACATTGACTTGTTTTATTGATTAAGATAAGTTTATATGTTGAATAAAATGTGTACCTAATTAGAGTTCTCTTTCTTGAATCTTTACAAAAGTAAAGCAGAATTAAATTGCTTCGTTCTACAAGTAAAAAAAAACCTTATAACAACAGGAGATACCATCTATTCAAATATGGCCACATAAATACTTGTACGTGCACCAAGTTTAACATTATTTGCTGCTTTTATTACAAAAGTGGAAACATAGGAACTCTAAAATTTACATTGGCAACGTAAAATAATACTTTTCGAAACTTTAAGCTGCCGTTCCAGGCACATTGAATTTTAGTTATTGATGTGTCCGCATTTGTTTACGTCGTTTGGTTAAATTTCTTGTTACATAAATTAAGTTGGATAGCTTAATTATCATCTATTCATCACTAGTAATTGGTTAACTCGAGTGATCGTCACGTTTTCCGTATAATGGATTGTATATTAGAAGTGTTTTGTTGTATAGAGGCCTCATGACTGTTTATCTTTTTATATCTTAAATCTAAAGAAACTTTAACCGTGTAAAAATAGTGTAGTTGAGTAACTTTTATTTATATTAGGTCAAAGCAACGATATTTTAAAACGTGAATTAAGAGAATTGCATTTTTAAGTATACTTTTTTAAATTTTTGTCTTTTACTTAAATTGTTTGAATTTTTTAAAATAATTTAAAATTACATAACATAATATTTTATTTTTAAATTAACAGTTTAAGTGGTCGATTAATGTTTATCTAAACTATCGAAATATTTTTATATACTTATTTTTTTTACCTACGGTAAGAATTCATATTTTACTGTTTTCATCTTTAACAAGCTACGCCTTAACATGATGAGTTAGCTCCTCTTAGCTTACGTAGGAGTTTTATCTAACAGAAATCAATGTTATTATGTACATGAAGTAAATGTTGTTTTATTTTAAGTAATTGAATTCTTAGGCCGTATTCTAGAACGAGACTCAACGTTGATCTTTACTTAAATTGAGTTAGAAAGGGATGGGCTATTTATCGTTTAGAGCGCTATCCTCTTCTAACTCTATTCAAGTAAAGATCAACGCTTGAGTCTCGTTCTGGAATACGGGCCTTAAATCATTGTAAAATATGCTTTGCTCCATAGAGTTGTTAATACTGTTTTTTTTAATGAAGTTGAATTTGACTCTGATAGTTGTGCAGTGTTTTTAGTTATTTATGATGACGTTCAAATGGCTTTTGTTGCTCCTCGTGCGGTATCTCGGTTCGGTTCTGCTCACGGCCCATCATAAATCCGTAACCGTTGTGAGAGGCGGTCGTTATTATGAATAATTATGTTATGTTACGGTGGTAACAACCGGTGCGTCTCAATATTTGGACGTTGCGTAACCATAAATGTGTAAGTAGATATTACTGTTGTCTAATAATAATCTTTTAGAGTACAGTTTCGGTTTTAATATTTCCAAGACGGTAATTTTAGTAGGCAGAAAGTTAATTAGGTATGTAGTTTGAATCGAACCCACTGTATGGATTTAATTGATTCAATAAAATCTAAAATACTTATCACTTGGTAGTAGTGTAGTAGTGTTTCATCTATGTTGATTGCTATAAATTCGAATATTGATATGGTTATTATGTTTTTTTTTCGACTAGGATATTTTTTACTATTATTTTAGCATCAAAAGCGATGATTAGTTAACACAAAATTAGGTATCATTCAATTATTATTTATCATTTATTTGTATATCTACTAAAGTATCAATGGAAAACATAAACAAGTTCATAATAAGGTACTGACCCGTCAAATTATTTACTTTGCACATGTGTGACATGTATGTTTATGAATTTTCATTTATATTCACTTTAACAATCATGAATGCAGACGAAAGCGTAACAACGAACTGTCGCCTATGATTAAAGACATTCGCACTTTAACGTCCTCTCAGATCTACATCCGTGCATCTCGTTATATTTCATTCCATAAAGCGTTTCCCCATCTTCCACGCTTGTCTGCAAGCCAGTTATGCTCTTAACAGTACCTTAGGCAGAATTGAATAAAATTACACTTAACGGGCATAAACGCGTAGGTACTGCGTAGGCATAATATATACGCGTTCTAACAACGCTGTCCTATTTCCTTTTTCTTTAGTCTATAGTAGTTTAATCATACTTATGGGTTCAAGAGTAAACGGACGCCGAGTGAGGTAGACGCGACCACTGCAAGTCATTTACGTCGCCTAATATCCCTGACATTTAACTGGACAGTATTTACGGTAATAAAATTAGCACCTGATATTGATCGTTATGACTAGCGCGCGCGCTCCAGGACAAAATCATTCCGATAATGCGCACCGGCCATTTCCGAACGCCTATCATCGCTTCGTCAAAAAGGTCAAAGGAATAATAGCATATGAAATTACAATTTTCTAGCTAATTCATTTAAACACGGTTTAAAGGTATTATTGAACTTTATACATTATTTCAAGTTTGACCCTAAATACATATTTATATATGACTATTTGTATGCTAGTTTACTGGTAAACGAATTTACGTCAGATTTTTAAGCATGATGATGATGATTTGTTAAGTTCGTCGTAATGGGAAATGGATGCGAGCTGTTGTTAACCATGACTTATAATGCCAAATTATCAATTTTGAAGTCATTCACGCTCATTTGAATACAAAATTACAATTTATACACAGCATTTTATGATCCTATTTAGGAAACGAGGTTGTTGTAGTGTAAAATCAACATTTAAACGTCATTATGTTCGTTTATTTATCTCGGAAACATTGACGTTTAGATAATGGCATTGATTTCTTTGATAGCGCTGTTTTTGTATGTGATTTCAGTTTGGCAATTATGTGAATGATGAGGTCGATAGCCCGGGCGGAGTGGTGAGATGTGTCCCCATATGTGTGGACCGTTAAAGAAATGATTCATTACCGGTACTAGAACAAACTGTGGGTTTATTTGTTCAGATATTCTCGCGTGAGGCCTTGTGGCCTGTGTCCGCGTTTGACACCTCGGCGGGGGTCAACAGCTCGTTTCGCGCGCCGCACCAATATTTATTCAATGGTACTTTCTTAGCTCTTCGTCGTGATTGCACTTCACTGTCACGCCATCGTCTATTGTCACTTCATACTTTGGTGTATTTGTTCGCTGAAAGCAAGCGGCTGTGTAGGTAATTCCGGGGCAGTTCCTAAGGGAGAGCCTAGTCAAAAAAGCTCCATTAAATTTGACTAGATGTCGCTAGCGCTCATTTAGTTCGCTTTGAGTCGTGTGTGCAAACACCTGTACGCAAAAATATTGGCGAAAAAAAAGCTAAAAGTAAGTAAAATCCTCTTGTTTTGTTTTGCGTAATGTGAAAATGAATTAAAGAGTTGACGTTCTATGTTAAAGTTGTGCAGTATTTCCTAAAAATCATGCTTTTTAATACTTTCGTGATGGTTCATGAGTCGTACTAGATTAAACTCAAAATAATATCAATATCACGCATATTTGTCACGTATCCGGTGTGGCCATCTCTCCCAGAAAATTAGGAGAGATGGCCATATTTTGTCAGGGTGTGATGGCCGTATATTAATATACGTGATTGCATATTTTTTTAACTAAGACCAATTTTTATCCTTATTGTAGATGCCAAATAAATACAAGAGAAAAGCGGTAGCTATTAGAGGGAATTGGAGTGAAGAATCGTTAAAAGCTGCCATCATCGCTTTGAAAAATGCTGAAATGTCAGTTTATGCTGCTGCGAAAATGTACCAGATTCCAGATCTTGAAAAGCGTTTTAAACAGAAATACGACAAAAAACTAGTCCAACTGTAGCAAAGAAATGAAATTGGCACAATTTTGACATCAGCAGAACAATCAACATAAGAAAATGTAAAGAAGATGCTAAAATGTTAAAGAATTACAAATTGCTAAGAAGTTAAAAAGAGAAAACAAGACTGATTTAAAACTAAACAAGACTGAAAAATAAAAAAGAAAATAAGTCTAATAAAAGAAAAGAAGATTAAGAAGGAAACAATAAAGAAAAATGTTCCGAGAAAAAGAAAATCGTTACGAAAATTGTCTGATAGTAGCGACGATGATGAAGAACTAGTATTATGCGATGTTTCAGATGGAGAACGTGGAGGCGAAGAAAACATCTGTGTTGGCTGTGGCGAGAATTACTATGAAACACTTCTCGTCGAAGACTGGCTCCAGTGCAATATTTGTGAACTCTGGGTGCATGAAAATTGCACAGAGTTCGACGATATGTGCTCCAAATGTGGAAAAAAGATGAAACATGATCTCAAAAATAAGAGGTGCTTGGTAAAAAAGGAGTAAAGTAGGAATAACTGATGGCCAACTTACCCTTACTGCTAAGGCCATCTCTCCCGGGCACTCTGGGTGAGATGGCCAATTGCGATTTTAATGTTATGTTAATTTTGAGAATGATTATATTTGAAGAGATACGTTTTTTGTTAAAAAACCTTTAGTATATTGTTCAAAGTTTAATTAAAATAATAAATTACAACTTACATCTGTGTAGTTTTGTTTCTATAAGACTTCTAAAAAACTATGGCCAACTACCCCTGACTTACCCTAATAAAGTCGTGTCAAATTTGATTTTGAATTGCCTTTGAGTACAGCTAGATATCACCCGAAAATATATTTCGCTCATTTATTAATTTTTAGAGTCTAAACCAACGTAAGTCAGGATTATTACGTCCAAAGTGATATCACTTATTATAGCTACCCTTTTCAACGCTGTAGGCCTGACCTAGGGAACTCATTAAAAGGTGCCATCTCATTCCACGGCTCAGCTGCTTACGTTATCGCCCCAATAAAACCCTCGATCTTAGAGCTGATATGATAATTGTAATCCAATACTCTGGTATCGGACTCATCTGCCCTTAACTACCAGTTTAAGGGCAAAAAGGGCTACCTCGTATAAAGTTAAAACGAGTTCCCTGATTCGAGTCCACGATTGGTGTTGAGAAATTCGTATGTATGAAGTGCGATGGCGTCATTTATTGCGCCGTTAAACCGTGCGTCGACACATACAGATAAAATAAGCTTCTTTACGTTTGATTAACTTATAGTAATGGCGTTTTTTAAATTACAATATTATGCTCCTTAAACAAATTAAAAGAAAGAGTGTTTAATATGATGTGATATATGGATTTGAATGTAATCAAAACCCGTATCTTAGATACATATACTTAGATAGTAAAACAAAAAATATATTCAAGTCAGAGTTCATAATATAAATTCGGTTTAGTATCTTTTCATTATAGAACTGTTTACAGGAATTTTGCTGCAATAGGATTTGGAGAACATATGAATAGAAAATTGGAGTATGGTATTTTGATGACTTTTTATTCCAATGAGTCCTTATTTTGTGACAGTTCTTAACACTTTTGTATTTGGCAGATATCGTGAACATTTAAATATGCTTTACAAGGAGCTCCGACAAATTGTTTGCCTATGAATTATGCTTTAAAATACTTTATGGTAAATAATGTTTCTTTACCTTTTTTTTTTAAATAGTAGGTACAAGGATAAATGATGGTGTTCATAATTTTGCAAATTGATTATGTATAACAATATTCAATGTGCAAAACTTCCTATGAACATTTTATAATAGAGGTTTTTCGTAACCAATACCTAAAAGATTTTATCTTAAGGGGTCCGAAGCCAAATCGCAAAAAACGGATCCCTTGTAGATTCTGTCCGTCCATATATCACAGCCACTTTTCTCCGAAACTTAACATACTAAACACGAACGAAACTTTGAATAAACAAAACGCGATTAAAAAAATAAACCTAGACCTTTTCAAGTTCTTCTCATGTGCTGATGTAATGCTAAAGCAACTTTAACTCTGCCTCAACTGTACCTGCATGAAATTTTCGGGACGAGGAAATTTTAGGTCGTTAGTGCTGATGGATCAGTGCGGCCGCTAAAACACCTCGGGCCGCGAACTCGACGCGCGAATCGATTAGGTTTGACAGTATTCTGTTCGATTGACGAGTGAACGGTTCGCGAGTAATTACTGAGGCAGGCGGGTAGGGCTGCTGTGTTTGGAAATACGCTGTACTGTTTCATAATAGCTACAGGAATCTCCTCGTGTTTGCTCATCCTTCAATCTATTTGTGTCCACTGTCTCCCCATACTGCGCCAGAATACCTTTGCCTATCCACTTTTCTCATCCAGCCTCCACTTGTAACCTTTCACAAGTCGTCAGTCCATAGGGCCAGAGGGCGTCGTACGCTACGTTTATCAGACGCGGTCTCCTCTACCTGGAGTGGAGACCGCGAGTGTATCAAGATGTGCATTGGATCGGATGAGTCCTGATCGCCTGCTCCAATGCATGTCTAGATAGGGTTTTACCCTATCTAATATTTATATAGGGTCTAAATAGGGTAAAATAGTTTGGTAGTTTGGCTTAGCCTCACGAAATTTCCCCTCGAACGGTGAGTGAGGAATGACATAGTTATGGTATAACATAGTCCTGTT
>PQWD01004919.1:0-15801 GCA_019425675.1 Leucinodes orbonalis | reverse complement strand
TTTATTTATATGAAATAGATTACTGTATTGAAGCCGTACTGTGGCCTCAGTGGTGTGAGCATGTCACGCCATTCCCGTAAAAGGCATTTCGTTGGTTGCCTATCGCCCAAATAAAAATACGTCCACTAATTCTACAACGCGTAGTAAATGGATTGCGTCCCTTATTTTTGTAGGGAAAATTATATGGTATGGTGAAATAACAAATTGTATGTATGGTGTTAACGTCCACTTCGAATATTAGACGTGCATTATTTCTTCTTTTGTTTAACTTATCTTCTGCAGTAATGCCCTGCTGCTGGACAAAGTGCATCATACATTAAATATCAATTTATGTTTTGTCTACCAAATAAAAAATATTTAATTTGTACAAAATTTACTTACACATAGTAACACAAGATTTTTATTTAAAGAAATACCATAAGAGTCAAGTAGTCTAGTCTACAGATGTCTTAAGACTAACCAGTCTATAGGGTCTTAGGCCTTTTTTGTTATGTAGTAGGAAGTATCAAGTGCTGGTTAAGTTAGCTAAGGTCATGAAGGTCAAATTTTAGGACATCTATTTATCCTTTTGACCCTAAGATAAACTAACTACATGCACAAATAAATATCAACCAAAATATGTCCGAGCCGCTGTTCAGCGTTATGTGTTAACTTACGTTGACTTATTGTTATATTTATGACATAAATTTATTTAAAATTTGATCTTAAGACGTCATTAAAAGGGTACAAAATCGAAAGCACGAGCACAGTATGTCACTTTTTCATGTAGCGAGCGACGTGATTATGAATGAAAATTCTGCTCAACTGACGCGAGGGGCAAAATTTTGCCGCGAATACTTGAGAGTTGAGGGTAATTGTGCATTTATTTTAGTTTTTACCTTAATTACATAAAAATTTAATGTTTAAAATATGCTTTGCACCAAGGTTAGCTTGTGTTGCAAAAACTGTGTACTAGGAGCCCATAAATCACTAAGAGCTTTACCCGCCTCTTGTCGAGTTTGCAGTTGTTAGCAAGTGTCTGGTTTCTGAAGTTGGTTTCAGGGTTCTGATTCCACTTACTTTAAAATACGCCCATAGAGTCGTTATTTAATAGTAAAATTTAACACACATTTGTTTTGCTTTTATGGTAGATTTTAATTAGTAGGTATACCCCATTAGACAATACATTATTTTGTATGTCATAAGTAAACGGGACGGTCAATGCGCTCATCTGGTGGTATGTGATACGCCTGACTATGACAGGAGCAGTGTTGAACGAAGTTAATAACTGTATTATTTCCGTCAACACTGCCCTGCGCCCGTCACCCAGAACAACAGAAGTTAATCTCTTTATACCCGGTCATTTAACTAGCTATAGTGCTCGCATCTCGAAACACAAAAGTATTCTTCTAAATTTTACTACATTCTTAACATTTTTGACGATTTACACTAAAGTTGTACTAGAATGACTTTACAATTGGGTTAAAAAGTGTCGTAATGTCAAATGAATTAGTAAAATTACAGCGTCATCTAGCCCCAAGTTAAGCGTGAAGCCTGTATTTTGGGTACTAAACAACGGATAAACATACTTATATATATTTTTTTGTAAATACATACATAGAAAACACCCAGACTATTACAAACAGACATGTTCATGTACACAAATTTTAGTATTGCCCGGGGATCGAACCCGGAACCCTTGGTGTTGCAGCCGACGTCTCAACCGTAACACCAAATGCATATTACAGGCTAATGCTTAGTTTGGGGCTAAATGGCGCTGTATGAATGTACGTGGATATTTATTTATTATTAGTTTTCGTTTATACTAATTTTAAATACATACTTTAAATAATATAACATTATTTTATGTATGCTAAAATAAATGTATTGAAAGAAATTCTTGTACGAAACATTTCCATTTGCAATAAAACAGTTTTTACCAGACACACAGCCACAGAAAATGACTATAATAGAAAGCCATACTCGCAATGCCGGGTTTTATTCACTGGTCTCTAAATGATATTTTTTCTTTTGAGATATAGTCGTCTGGTTTGGTCCAAGTGAAAATTGGTTTAACATTTAATGAAATAATTAATTGTTTACATAAACATGGTGTAACCTGGTAGTGATAATCTATGGTACATTACGGAATACTTAGCTCGATAAGAAATTCATAAGTGTTCATGGACATGTGGGTTGAGAGCCATCTGCGCTCGCCAATGCCGGTGAAGCTGTAAAGGCATCTGCGGCCAACAGCAGTAGTCAGTTCGAAAAAAGCTATGCTCGGGGTATCTTTGAGAGATAACATCAGGAATGATTTAATGCGTAAATTTAAGGCCGACGGTAAATATCCAACTCAATACCAGATATATTACTTAATGGCAAAAAGCTAATCGTGTCACTCAGTTTAAGTATTTAGGACATTATCTTACGGACGACCTTAAAGACAATGTTGATATAGAGAGGGAACGTAGGGCATTGGCGGTTAGGTGCAATATGTTGGCACGTAGGTTCTCGCGTTGTACAGACCTTGTTAAATCACCTTTTTAAAGCATACTGTCAGAATATGTATCCTAAAGAGTATGACGGAGACCTACGACTCTCCTATATTAAAACATTTCGTGCGTTTGCTGACACAGAGCGACGTATGTGATCGGCGAATGCAGCGATAAAATGTTTTGTATGTTGTTTTGTTGTGTTTTGTACTAACAATAATATTAATATTATAATTATATGCCTACTAATACTACTAATCAATGGATCGATTTGTAATCTGAAAATAATGTTATAAATGTATATTTATTCTTTTTTTCTTCAAAAGATCTATAAACTCTTCAATGCGACGTTATAGGCCGATGATGATAATTACAGGTCCGGATAAAATTACGACTTTAGGCGCAGTGTATTTCGGAAAATAGTATTGTTTTTAACACGTTCGCGGACAGTATAAAAGACACAATAAATGTTTTAGTATTATGACGCCTAAAGGCGTTTCATCATCAGCTCATTAAACGACCCCACCGAGGGGCACGAGCCTACCCGTATAGGGTGATTAGGCCTTAGTCGACCACGCGGGCCCCAGTGCGGGTTGGATGACTTTTGAATCTCTTCGCAAGCGTGCGCAGGTGTCCTCACGATGTTTTCCTTCACCGTAAGAGCGTCGGATAACGTACATATATTTTCGAAAATTCGAAAACACATTTGTACGTGGCGGTTTGAACCTTAGCCCTGCCGGTAGGAGGACAACAGTTCACATCATTGAGCCACCGACGCTCTAAAGGCGTTTACTGTCTGCGAACGTGTTAATATATTTAATATTGTAGCCGCTATCACCTGTCGTTTGTACCATACACCATTACATCAGTCGATTGCTAGCGATTTGACGTTGGTATCTCTTACCGGCAGAATGTAAATGCGTCCAATAAAATATTGGAGGTACAATCAGAAGCGATCGCGAGTGCTATTTTTATTGGTGACTACAATTTTGTTGATGTTGTATCTATTGAACCAAAGTGACCTAAATTACACCAAGGGTTCTGAGTTCGATCCCCGGGCAGTACAAAAATATTGTGTGAATAAACATGTCTGTTTGTATTATTGTCATGTCTTATTGTTGTAGGCTAATGCCTAGGAATGTCTATGTTTCACACTTTTTGTCCTAGTCAATGATGTGAAGTGTATAAGTCAATGATGTAAAAAGTATAGATTCGTGCTCACAAAATAACGGAAAAAAGTGTTCCGAATGCAGTGACAGCACACATACACATTTATTTCGAATGAGCGTACATTTGCTTACAACTGTATTCTCTTTGGTTCGTTTTTGAGGCACATGTGGCGTATCTAGCTTTATTTATACAGAATATCATTGATCAAATTATGTTTATCTGTCATTTAGTAGCCATAGTAAAATCCAAGATGGCGCCGTGTAAATATAAAACTCACGTATTAATTGTATTTCATTGTATATTATTTAAATTGTTGTCAATGATAAAACAAGAATTCACGAAAGCAATCCATTGTGATGCGTCCTTAAAAAATAAGTGTGTGTTTAATCTGTGTTTCCGGCCACTTACAACCCCGTGGCATTCAAAAAACGAGTGAATAGGCTTTTTCTGGGCAAGCTCGCTCCATTTTAGAGCACGTCTCTTCCCATAGGATAGTCTGTGCTCAAGAGTAAGCCCATCAGATATAAAAAAAAAACACCGGATACCAATCCTTCCGAGTTTCCCACGTCGCTGCACATTCGGCTCCTAGATTTCAATTTCGATTCGGAAAACAAAATAACGGAATACCGTGCTCGAAACGCGAAGATGAAATATGAGAGGGAGGTATCAAAGGCTGTGTTGTGAATGTGGGAACACCGGTAGGTGGGGTTATTGCGTCGTTTTGAAAAAGAGTAGCAACCGACTGGGCCTTCATTCAATTTTACACACACACACAGAGAAAGAGGGAGAGAGAGAGAAAGAGAGAGAGAAAGACAGAGAGAGAGACACACACGTACACTTTGAAACACAAAGTTTATGGTTAGCCTAGTATTTAATATTAATATAATATGAAGAGCGGAACCGCCTAACACATCTTCTCCTTAAATGGAGGGTCCAAAAAACTAGGTTAAGGCAAAAAACATTGTTGAATGAAAATAAATAATTTTATAACTTTTATTATTATTTATTCATATAGGATGTATAGGCCTTAGTCGTCGACGCGGGTCCAGTGCTGAAAAGCCGACTTCACGCACAACCTTTGAATTTCTTCATAGACGTGCGCTGGTTTCCGCACGATGTTTTCTTTCACCGTAAGAGAGTTGGATAAACTTACATAATTATGATTTCGAAAACACATTGGTACGTGGCTGGATTTGAGCCTGCACCCTCAAGGTTTACACAGCCACCGACGTTTAAACCACATGTATCGGATAAATACCTTACTGTTTAGTGGTCAACCTCAAAACACCATTGACCTCAATCTCAGGTGAAAGTTAACATATATTTCCCTTTTTAAACCTTCAATGCGAGACAAAAGCCGCCCAGAAATAACCATTTTCATTCGCCCAGTTTCTAATAGCAGTATACCCTTTCAGCGTGCACCGTGCTGCGCGAATTTCGACCCTATTCTTTATTTTTATACGTACTAAATCATCCCACGGTTAGTTCACTATCCCTTGAGCCGACTAAACTCTTCTGCTAGTGGATGTAAGACTCAAAATTCTTTGGCTTTTGAATATAGACACGTGCAAAGGAATTTTAACTCTGTATGTGAGATTATAAGGTTGAATATAGAATATCAGGCTGTAGTTAAAAGTTAACCCGTCTAGGCGCATCTGTGCCACCGGTCTCTAATTACACAAAATGGTTCCTTATAATATGCAATGGGTTTTACATTTGCCAAGGAGCCGCCTGTTAAGTTATTTAATTTGATAGCACGGTACGGTAGTTATTTTATAGCTTGTTTGTTCTTTATTGACGTTGAGGGAAAAGTTTTTAATAGCTTGAACGTTGTAAGATGCTGTTATTAAGTTCTTTAAAAATCATGGAAATCTGCTGAGACTATATTTGAAGAGCACTTGGCGTTTTAAGCGGAATGTAATCCTTGTTAAAGCTATGGTTATATCAGTGGCATGGTCTTTTTAAAAGTGCCTCTGAGGTTAAGTGAAATGATGATGATGATAATGATCAACTGCTATTCTCCCCCGCAACGCTCTAAGCCGAGGTTCGAGTCCCGTTCGGGGACGCCCTTAGGCTCGTTGTGTAATCTTGTCCCGTTCGGGGACGCCCTTAGGCTCGTTGTGTAAATTTTAAGGCTGAGAGCCATCTGCGCTCGCCACTTGCCCGGTGAAGCTGTAAAGGCCATCTGCGGCCAACATCAGTAGTCATTTCGAAAAAAAAAACTGACATTTGAAAATTCAAAACAACACACTGATACTGTTGTTGTTTTGAATTTCACTTAACTCAGAGGCACTTTAAAAGACCATGCACTGATATACACAGTTTTAACAAGGATTACATTCCGCTTAAACGCCAAGTGCTCTTCAAATATAGTCTCAGTCCGAACCAGTGAAGAACAATTTGACATTCACAAGTTTTATAAGGACTAAATTGAATAAATATCTTTTGATTTAGAAAATCACAAAAAGTAATTTTCAAAAGTAATATTTAAGTTTCATTTAGTATTCTAAAACTGCATTTTATTACCACCCATATATAAAATGTCTCATATTTAAAAACTAAGAAAGGAACTTCGCATGTACCAGTATTTTTTGCCTCTTAATAATCCTTTGAAATTGATTCAACACGGAAGACAAAATTAGCAGTCGACTAAACTAAACTTAACAGAAATTGCTTTTAATCGCTTTACTTTTGATTCCAAGTTATGCAATTGACTAGGTATTGAATTAAATTTTGAATAGCATTTGTTCTGTGTTACAATAAAATGTAATATAAACTTGAAAACCTAGGTGGCTGTGATTCTGTGGATGATTTTCATAACCAAGGGCGGATCCAGGTTTGGCGCCAGGAGGGGGTCACATACTAGTAGTCAAGTTAAGAACTTATAAGGTATTTTGTTAATGTACGTTAGTATAGTACTTAAAGTAGCTCAGGGGGTCATGACCCCCATGACCCTCCCCCTGGATCCGCCACTGTCCACCCTGAAAGAAACTGTTCACGCGGCAGTGTAGCCACCTTAGCACTTTTGGGGTTAGCAACATATTTTTGATAATATAATGTACCTACGTAAGAATAACCACACTTTTGAAAAAAACAGTGATCATCATAATTTTAACACTAGGAATAAAAACAATCTTGCTGTTCCGAATCTTCGTCTTCACAAAGTAGGGAAATCTTTTGTCGGAAATTGTATAAAGTATTTTAATAAAGTGCCACAAATATTGTTGATTTGCCCTTGCATAAGTTAAAGCTTTAAATAAAGCTACCTTGTTGAAAAAAGGATATTACACAGTAGATGAATATTTAGCAGACAAAATTTTGTGGTGTTAGTCTGCCTGCATTGTGTTCCAGGAGCAGACGCATATAATTGAATTGTATAAATTTTTATTTGACCAAACTCCGTAAAACCAATTATTGAAAAGAGTAACCCACGAGTTTCTTGCCGGGATCTTCTCGTTGGATGGCAGCATTCCGAACCGGTGGTAGAGTCATTAGATTTGATAAAAAATATATTTACTGTTTTGACGATTCAAAAGTATCTGTAAATTTATTTGAATAAAGCATTTTTCAATTTCAATTCAATTAGATCTAGCACTTTTGAACTACTTTTTTAACGATTTAGCCCGAAATGGGCAATCTAGCCCTTTTTTACTGCCTTGAAATATTACCAAAGTATGAGGCTTTCGCCACACTAACAATTACTATTCCTATTATTTTCTGCTATTCCATTGGTGATGGCCATGGCGGCGTTTTTTGACGTTCTAAAAAAATGGCTTCTGGATAGAAAGTCTTTTGAAGCTTCATCTAGCCCAAAACTAAGGTGGCAACATTTCGGGCACGCGGTCGGCTCGAAGTACTTCAAACTTGGCTGCTTAATTCTTCTTCGTTGAAAACTACAGTGCGAACGAGTGGTATATTATATTATACTAGCTTTTGCCCGCGGCTTCGCTCGCATTAAATTAGCATACGCAGCGGAGCTGAAGAATACCCCGATTTTGAAATATTCTTCATTGCTGCCCCTTCCCGTCGGACCGCTGAGCAGATCAGTCGCGTGTTGAGTGCATCCTTGCCAATTTTTCGAAAAATATTTTTAACTCACAAGCAAAATAGTGCCGTAATACAACTGATTAGCTGTCAAAGTTTGATTTATCATTTACGCAGCCAACAAATCTAAGAAACAATACATAGGTCTCATAAGACTGGACGGAAAGGTGGTTCGCAAGAAATCATCGCGACCCGACCAATTATCAAGACACCTGTACAAGCTCTGCGGTAAGCATCGACTAGCGACGGAGTCAACGCATATCGAACCTTAGCTCAACTACACTAAGATAAAAACTGATTACATCTTGGAAAAAAATCCATACACATCGCATC
Organism: Leucinodes orbonalis; assembly: GCA_019425675.1. Taxonomy (NCBI): domain Eukaryota; kingdom Metazoa; phylum Arthropoda; class Insecta; order Lepidoptera; family Crambidae; genus Leucinodes; species Leucinodes orbonalis. The sequence continues at coordinate 7,780 of PQWD01004919.1, read as the reverse complement.
AAAGTCATAAACAACTTGTTTGCCTTCTCCTTGCTATACTAACAAATAAAAATGCCTCGCTCGTCGCCGCTGAAGAAATTAACGTCGGCCTCTGATACAAACCTATGTGCTGCGAAGACAGACAACAACAAACAAACCAGCATCACAGTGAGGGATAAGCGACGACGCCTATCTGGAGAAAACTACGACGAGTTAACAGCTTTTAAAATGGAGATGCGAAATTTATTTCAAGAGTTTGTAGAAAACCAAAACACAAGATTCGACTCCTTAACTAAAAATTTAAATGAGGTCAAGACTAACACCACAACCATAAACAACTCAAATCAAGACATAGAAAAATCCCTCGACTTTATGACGAATCAATTACAAGTCCTGCAGACTAAAATAGATAGCCTGGAGGGACAAAGAAATGACCTAGTAACACAAATCTCCAAAGTGGAAGAACGGTATGAGTTTATTGAAAAATCTATGAAAAGGACATGTATTGAAATTAAGTTTGTTCCACAAATAGAACATGAAAAAAAACTCTGTTCAATTATATCCACTGTCTTGCAAAACAACTGGAGATCCCTATGCAGCCATCGGATTTGCGCGATGTATACCGCATATCTAACAAGAAGGATTCTTCCAAGTCTACTCTTGTCATGGAACTATCTAACACCCTTTTGAAGCATAAATTCTTAAACACGGCGCGACAATTTAATAAAACAAGAAAGTTGATCGTCAGTCACTTGGGTATAAAGAACAACGGATCACCATTGTTCCTTTCAGAGAACTTGACAACTAAGTCCAGAAGATTGCACTTTCTCGCCCGAGAATTCGCAAGACAGGAAAAGTACCAGTTTTGCTGGACCTCAAACGGAAATGTCTACCTTAAAAAGAAAGAAGGGACGCCGTACATCCTGGTCAAAAACGAAGCTCAACTATGTGCCCTCCAAAAGTTGTAAGATCCATATAATACTTAACATACAACAATCTACTCTACACAACAAACAAATTCTACACACAAACAAATCAAATTACTGCATGAACCATATACCAAACACTCATAACATAAACTCTTATTTAATATATAATATAATAGTACTAATATCTTTTCATACACATCATTTAAAACAAACACTCCGCTTTATAGACAAAATAATTATATATTTCTAATCATTCCATACAAATCAAACCCATACATAAAAACAAGTAGTATACAAGAAGCTACTTTATCAACATGCAGTATGAACCATTTACTAAACACTTATAACATAACCTTTTATCCGATATTTACTATAATAGTACTACATATCCTTACATACACATCATTTAACATACACACTCCAACTTATAGTTTATACCTCGTGCAATATAAACAAAGTGATTGTATATTTTTAATCACTCCACGCAAATCAAACCCATACACAAAACCAACTATTATGCAACGAATTACTTTATGTAAAAAGTACCCTTTTAATACTTTTATATACATATTTAATACATGTCTAATATCGCAAGGTATTAATGTTTGTGCAATAAATAACCTATCACCTCTTCAAACACATAGCTCAAACCCTTTATTTGATAGGAAAATCATTTTGTTTATGGATATCGCGTGCCATGTGGCACTGTGTATACTGTGTATTGAGTTTTATCTCCAATGTGGTTTGAATCTCTCTAAGCTAATTCCTGTATCAATGGTTGTAATTAGTCATATGGCTCCTTTTCACCATTATATACTGATTGCAAATAAACAAATACAAAAAACATATAAGTCAAATCATACAAATATTACTTACATGCAGCAAATACTCTATGCTTCTTTGTTTTTGTGTAATTCTATGCATTGTGTTCCTTGTACATTCTACACGGACGACTTTTGTTACGATACGAAATCCCTATTCTTATACTTTAAGAATTCCGCATTTTTATTAGTAATATCCTACTTAAATCATTTATGGATAGTCGCTTCTATATATTAAACGATATTGATAAAACTTGTCTTTCTACAAATTTTGAACTAAATACGCCCGAGCAATGTAAAACATATTTAATTGGGGATAGTACAAACAGATTTGCGATCTTATCTCAAAATATACGCAGCTTAAATAAAAACTTTGATAATTTAACCATCTTTTTAAATCGCTTGGGATTCAAACCAGATATTATAGTGCTCACTGAATGCTGGATCCATGAATATTCTTCTAAATTGCCTTTGAGTGGTTACGATTGTTATCATTCTAAATCTTTTCTCAATCAGAATGATGGTATCGTGATTTACTCGAGGCAAAACCTTAATATAACTATAATAGAGCCTACGTTTCAGGAAGCTAACTGTGTGGTAATGCAAATAGATCAAATATATTCAATTATAACTATATATCGCTCTCCATCCTATACAAATATAAATAACTTTCTTCTATCATTAGAATCCGTCTTGACCACCTATTCTAAACCACACTCCTTACTTGTGGGCGATATTAACATAAACTTATTAAAAGATACACCAGATGAAGCACTAGATGAGTACATAAATATGTTAGCACATTATGGATATTTGTCTGGCCATAATTTTCCTACAAGAGGCCTTAATAACCTTGATCACTGTATGATAAAATCAACACTTGCTTCCACTACAGTCGTGTGTCACTCTGACATTACAGATCACAGTTCAGTATTATGCAGCTTAGGACTAAAGTCACACAAAACTAAATTTAAGACTGTAAGACATAAAATTGATTTTGATAATTTAATTGAAAATCTGAAGGATACTGACTGGACAAAACTATACAAAATGAAAGATATTACAGAAGCAACAAACTATTTTATAGACGTTTTTAATTCTAAAATAAATCTTAATAAAACAGAACGTAAGGTTCGCAGCTGTGAAATTATATATCAAGAATGGATCACTCCAGGACTACTTAAGTGTATAAGACGTAGAGACAGTTTACATATTGAAGCAAGAAAACATCCCCAAGACCTTAATATTCAAAAAAAATACAAACTCTACAGAAATTATTGTGGAAATATAATAAAAACAGTGAAAAACAATCATGCTAAGAAAACCTTAATGGATAGTAAAAATGACATTAAAAAAACCTGGACATCTGTTAAAAATATTTGTAACATTTCTTGTGCAAAAAATCAAAGTGATAAACTGCTCAACATTAGGGCGCATACCAGGGAATCCCTTAACGCAGTAAATACGTACTATAGCTCCTTGGGTGAAAACCTTGCTCAAACTGTGCTACAGAAAAGCGGTAAAACAGAAAAAGAGTTGTCGGACACTTATAATTGCCAAAATAAGTCAACACCTGACTCCTTATTTTTAAGGCCCACTGATGAAATGGAAATTATAAAGCTTATAGGATCGGTCAGCTTCAGGGAATGACCAGATTAGTAATAACATTTAAAAAAAGGCTAAAATCGTTATAGCCACCCAGTCACTTTTATTTGCAACTTAAGTATGTCTTCTGGCACTGTTCTCTCCGTTCTAAAAATAGCGAACATAATACCTATTCATAAAACAGGACAGCCTACAGATCCAGCCAACTACAGGCCGATATCCTTGCTTTCCACTCTCTCAAAAATACTTGAGAAAGTGGTTAATGTAAGAGTGCTAAAATATCTCGAGTCCAAGAAACTACTCGCTGTGAATCAATATGGTTTTCGCTCAGGAAGATCGACTGAGGATGCAGTAAGTGATCTTGTTAATTTCGCTATTGATAAGATAAACGAAAACCAAAAATGTGTGGGGGTTTTCTTGGATTTCGCCAAGGCCTTTGATACAGTATCAAGACCAATACTAATAAAAAACTGGAAATGTTAGGCATAAGGGGTATTGCTCTGGACTGGTTTCGCTCGTACCTTTCTGATAGAAAACAGAGAGTTCTGATTGGTGAACACAACAGTGACTATGAAGAAATAAAGTATGGCGTGCCGCAAGGGAGTGTATTGGGTCCTACACTATTTCTGGCTTATATAAATGATCTGTGCTCCATGAAAATCAATAATGCAAAAGTTTTACCTTTGCAGACGACACTGCAATTGTTTTTCATGCCAAAACTTGGACTCAGGTTGTTGCTCGAGCTCAAGAGGGTCTTGATACTGTAAGTGAATGGTTACTAAGAAACCTCTTAAATGCAAATGCCAGCAAGACTAAATTAATACCATTCACTGTAACAAATAGGACGACTCCATCTGAAGTAATCAAACTCAGACTTCACTGTTGCAAAAATATGAATATTTCAGACTGCCAATGCGAAGAAATTGAACGGGTGGACTCCATAAAATACCTGGGAGTAATTATCGACCGGAACTTCACTTGGTCTGCTCAAGTAGATGCAGTCTCTAAAAGACTTAAAAAACTTATCCATATTTTTAGAAAACTGAGTTTCGTTGGTGACAACGAATTGATTAAAACTGTCTACCTTTGTTTATGCCAATCAGTACTGAACTATTGCATAAGAATATGGGGCATAACACATAAAACGCATCTACTCAAGCTTGAAAGGTCCCAGCGAGCTATTTTAAAGGTAGCCTACCGACGAACCAGAAGATACCCAACTCATAAACTGTACTCGGAGTGCCAGCTTCTCACAGCTCGCCAACTTTACATATCCGCCTCAGTACTGTACTTCCACAAACACTCAAAACAACGTGCTCGCCCATCACGTAGAGTACTGAAATGGGACTTGCCTACGATCAAAACTGCTTTCTCAAGACGTTCTAGCCTCTATATGGGTCCTTATTTATACACAAAAGTTTATAAATTTAACAGTGATATCATTAATGCTTCTAAATCAAAATGCAAACAAATCGTTCGGGAATGGTTGCGGGACATGAATTACACGGAAACAGAGAAGCTACTGGAAATGACTATTTGATGTAAATTTGTATCTTCACGTTATTTTAGGTACAACAAACTATATACGAAATTACTTACTAATATGGTTTGCGTCGGATGAACATGTGATGTGGGAGAGTAAAAAAGGAGTATAATATATATAATAACTTATTTAATGTATCTGCACATGCCTCGCACACAACTTACTTATAATTTTCTACAAATCATTAATCCATCACACAATTACACCCACAAGGCGAAAACACACATCCACACACACACACACATAACACACACACACACACACACACAGACACACACACCCACATATACCCACATATACACACACACATATATATATATATATATATATACACATTTATACACGCACGCATTCAATAAAACTTGGACATATACGGGAAGACACTGGCCTCCACAACACAGGGAATCCTAGTGTGGCGTCCAGGGCTACTGATCCAATGGTATCCACTGTGATACATACATGAAGCTCTATGAATTGTGTAACTGTGTTATATTTATATGTATCCTTGTATCCTTGTATAATGAACTGAAATAAATATTTTTCATTTTCATTTTCATTTTCATTTTTATTGTCGTAGCGTGATGATATATAGCCTATAGTTCCTCGATAAATAGCTATCTAACACTGAAGATTTTTTCAAATTCAACCAGTAGTTCTGAGATTAGCACGTTCAAACAAAAAACAAACTCTTCAGCTTTATAATTAGTATAGATATTCAAGTGTATTTATTTATAGTTATGCAACAGTACATATACTTAACTAGGAATATCAAAATATTTGAATTAATGTTCTAGTACGTGCACCAATTACAGCATACAACATTCTCTAGTAACAAAGAATATCAAGAAGATAAAAGAAGTATAAATATTACAAATAAAAAAAACTATGGGAACTAAGACTGTTAGCAGTTTTCTTTCTTAAATAAGTTGGATCTAAACTAAAAAAAATTTAAATTTATCGTGCGAGAAAAGATTTAAGATTTCAAAATTTCCAAAGTCAGTCTCGCATGTTGTAAATACAAGTCTCAAGAGACAAATTCTAAGGCATAATATATTTTCTTACGGCTGCTTTCTCATGTGCTTCTAGTATTCGTCGCACATTAAAATAAGTACTTATTATATTGAAGTGGTTCTTAAGTTTCTTGGCACTTATTAACGTGGTACTCGGGAAGGGCGCACCTCAATGACAAGCTTTCGATTGCCAAGGACTTATCAATTGAACATTGAATTTATTGGACGAGCTCGAAAGAACGACGGGCTGGAGGGAATCGCGAAGTTTTTGTTGGAATGCTTTTCGCTATCTTGCATTTAGAGAACCAGGTATAAATTTAAGCTACTTAGTAATTAAATAAATAAAAAATATCCACAGACATTTACATAGCGCCATTTAGCCCCAAGTTAAGCGTGAAGCCTGTATTATGAGTACTAAACAACGGATTAACATACTTATATTCATTTTTTAGAAAACCCAGCCATTAAACACATGTTCATGCACCAATGTTTGTCTGCCGGGCATGAACCGGAACCCTTAGTGTTGCAGCCGACGCCTCAACCGCTACACCAAATGGGTCGTCATAGTAATTGCATAAAGGTTTTTTATGTCATTAGTGCGGGACGTTTAGTGCGCTCACCTGATGGTAAGTGATAGGCCTGACTATGAAAGAAACAGTGCTGAAGGAAATTCATAACTGTAGGTAGGTAGTCAATTTTTCCGTTACACTGCGCTGTGCCCGTCACCCGAGACGAGGCTTTAAGCCCGGTAATTTTACTAGCTATAGTGCCCTCATTCCGAAACACAGAAGTGCAAATTACTCCTATTTTATGGGACGATATCTGGCACTGCGGTGGTGCCTACCTTGATGACTTAGTACCGAGTCCACCACCTAGTAAGTTTCTTATACGCGTTAATTTAACTTTTTTTTATGTTATGAGTGTACAGGACGGTCTGGACGCTCACCTGATGGTAAGTGATACGTCAGACCATGACAGAGCGGCATTAAAGGAGACCAACAACTGATAGACAGTTATTATCCTCCATCAATGCCGCACTGCGCCCTCACCCGAGACAACAGATTTTAGGTCTTTATACCGGTATTTCACTAGCTACAGTACCCTCATCCCGAAACACAAAAGTTCATAACCCTCCTGTTTCACGGTATGATATCTGGCACTGCGGTGGTACCTACCTAGACGACTCTGTATCGAGCCTACCACCTAGTAAACGCCTGACGCATGTGTAATCTGTCACAGCTGGCATACATTAAAAATACTTTCTCTTCTAACTATTGCAATCTAGGTACGATCAACATGGTTCCCTGTCAAATAGACAGTTTATTACTTACAAGTAAAAACAAGAAATATAACAAAATATATGTAAAAAGCAGTGTGCAAAAGCGGCCTTATCACTACGAGCGATCTTCTTCAGACCACCTTAGGATAAACTGTTTGTTCCGGGTAATCTCTGAAATGGCTAGTCAGATTTGGTCGGCTCATTTTTAGCAGTTAGCTAATGTTATAAGAAAAACTTAGACAACTTTTTTTCGAAATAAAGTCCGCGCGGGCGGCAGAGCGTCGCTTGAGCTGCGCGCTTTAATGTGATTAACGAAGCGATTTTATGTTATGTGTTTACTGAGGGAGAATATCTTTTACCACTGGTATAACACCATGAGCACAGCTAGTCGTCATCATCATCATCATCAAACGTACCCACCGAGGGGCATGAGCCTACCGTATTGGGTGTTTAGGCCTTAGTCATCCACGTTGGCCTAGTGCGGATTGGACGAATTCACGCATAACTTTGAATCTCTTCGCAGGCGTGCCAGGTTTCCTCAACGATGTTTTCCTTCACCGTAAGAGCGTCGGATAACGTACATATATTTTAGAAAATTCGAAAAACACATTGGT
>PQWD01004918.1:0-20596 GCA_019425675.1 Leucinodes orbonalis | reverse complement strand
GTTGATTAATAAAATAAACGAATATTTTTTTGTAATTCTAACATTCAAATTCTTTACTTTATTTTTATAGACTTAGTTTTATGGAAGACAATGTATACTTCGTTTAATGTGATATATTCTTTTTTTTTACCTGACGAAGGACTGAAATTTGGAGCAAACTGGATCCAATTGAAATAAGACATGAGTTGACAACTGAGGTCTGAGCTGTTTCAAATTGCTTACAAACCTCGAGTTACACAAAGGTAAACTCTATTTCTAGAAATATGAAGTTCATTTTGGCAAATAAGGTCTTGTTTGGTGCACTGAAGCCGTCACTCGTGAAACTACCATCGATGTAGCATGTTTGCTCGGTGTATAAACCTGGCTAAGCCGAATCGCAAGCTGTGAACGCGCTTGCTCAGCTCTCACAGAAACACGCGGAATTTCTTGTGATTGGTAGGTAATGAGAAATTACATCTTGTTCGTTCAAGTTGTAGTATATATGTTTATGCAGAAAGCAAGAAGGCGAGTTAGAAAATTTATTATTCGAAATAAAAAAAATGTTGAATGGGAGACAAAGAGCATACGGTTCACCTGATGGTAAGTGACACCGCCGCCCATGAACATTTGCCTGGCCTTTAAAGTGTGTACGCTCTTATTTTGAAGGACGCCAGGTAGTATCGCTCTGAAAATGTATTTAGAGGAAATTCATTCATGGAAATTCATGGAAGGTAGATAAATAAATAATAATAAATAAATATCCTCTGACGGCGCTGTGTGAACACAGCGCCGTCTAGCCCCAAGCTAAGCGTGAAGCCTGTATTATAGGTACTAAACAACGGATAAACATACATATATACATTTTTTTGTAAATACATACATATTATACATAGAAAACACCCAGACCATTACAAACTGACATGTTCATGCACACTAATGTTTGTGCTGCCCGGGATCGAACCCGGAACCCTTGGTGTTGCAGTCGACCTCTCAACCGTAACACCAAATGGGTCGTCAAATGAATGTGGAAAACATATTGTGTAATATGACTACAAACTTAATAATAATAAAAATTGTAGTTACTAACATAATTTAATTCTATTACTTATGTTTTTTATACATGAGTAATATAATCAAATTATGTTTACGTGCTCCGTGTAAACATCCTTAAAGCCGTTATTTGGCATTGATTGGGACTATTGAAAGACTTGATAACAAATTGGATGTTCAAAATCGGTATATATAATCTTTACCTAAAGGTAAATAAAAACTTCCAATATATAATTAGACACCCAACAGGACTGATTCGATGATATCATGATTTTCCGAAACTTAAATTACGGGTTTTGATTTTATATTGACTGTTAATATTATTAGAATAAAGAATATTCTTAGAATATAGAATATTAATATTTGACGTACCTAACCTGAACTAATCACATAGTGTTTAGCATAAAATAATGTATGAAAGGAAATATAATATGAAACTCACGTGTAAATCTCCCCAACTACAAGTTTTCAAAAAAGTATCATATAATATATAATATAATAATAATTAATATAATACTTGTTAAATATTCCCGTAAGATTTTTCAATCGCGGTCGAGTCGAAGCGTCCCTCGGGGCCTCGACCCAACTCGAATGAGGAATAAATCGTCTGCAAACGTAATCCAGCTTGAAATTCAATGGAATTTGTTTCATTTTATTTTGGCTCTTTACGGCTTATTAGATAATTGTGTTGCTTGTGTTGTTCCATTATTCCCATTTATTTGTATCTCCCTTAAGGCGGTTTTGAAATACAAGCCTATACGATTTACGTGGTTTTATAATTCGACTTTACGCGGTTGCATCAACATAAAATTTGATTACGCAGACTGACTAAGGCTTATGGTAAAGGCCGGATAGAACTTTTTGAAACATCCTCCTAGTTTTAAAATAATGATGAAAATAAATTTTAGATAAATGATATCTACTAATTTAGCTATTTTATTCCTTTATTTTTCAATCTGAGTTGTTTTTTTTTGGGCTTATTATTTACGGATTTCCCGGATTTTAGATTTGTGAACTTCCTGATTTTAAGGATAGATACCCTACCATAAAAACAACGTATTTTAAGAAACAAATTACATTTACCAAACCTTCGTGAGAGTTTGAGGGCAGTTGGTATTTCATCAGAATAAGGGTTTCCTTCTTTTAGGAGTATTCCAAAACAGAAACCAAAATTTAGGGTATTATTGACTACGTATAAAGTTATGCAACAGCAAAAAAAACCTTTAAAACTTTGACGTGTTTGTAGGATCCATCGCCCGAAAGCCCTTAGCCAATTAAGGTGGTGGTGGGTGCTTGTAGCTTTAAGTTTTTCTACTTTTTCTTAGTTACGACTTTGGGAAGTTAGGATTTTTTATAATGAGGCATCCATCCCGCCTTTACCGTATAAAATCATTTCTTTCACTATTTATATACCTTGCACTTTAATCAGTAAAATTCCAAAAGTAAATAGAAATTTGAATATTATTAAAACCTGTTATAACAAGACAGTTCAGAACAGTTCACCACCCCATTATCAAGTTCAATTCACAAGTTTGCAGGATAAATTCAAACACATATGAATCTAAAGACACGCGCGAGGGCAGCGATTACTTGAACTTAACGCCGAGTAACTGTTAAACTGAGCTTCCACGGAAAGTGATGGATACACTTTGAAACTGCACTAGAGGTTTAGCGGAGAACTAGGTTTGCATGGAATAATGCTTCATGAAGTAACTAGTATGCATTTTTTATGTTTATTTAGTAATAAGTCACATGGCATTGCTGTGGGGAGTCTGGACCAGATACTACCCTCTACATTTTACCATAAGACCACTAGATGCCGGGAGTGCTTTCACCCCCATGTGGTTGACTTTCGGGCAATCCGCACTAAGCGGTTTGCTGCGTTGTTTTTGGTTAGCACTGATCGGGAGTGGAACCTCCTTCTTGCTCGTTCAAGGTCAAAGTGAATAGGCATTTTCTGGGTAAACGTGTACCATAACATCATCATCAGCTCATTAAACGTCCCCACCGAGGGGCACGACCCTACCGTATGGGTGATTAGGCCTTAGTCGTCCACGCGGGCCCAGTGCGGATTGGACGACTTCACACACAACCTTCGAAACTCTTCGCAGGCGTGCATGAAGGTTTCCTCACGATGTTTTCCTTTACCGTAAGAGCGTCGGATAACGTACATATATTTTTCGAAAATTCGAAAACACATTGGTACGTGTCGGGATTTGAACCTCAGCCCTCCCGGTAGGAAGGCGACAGTCCACACCCTTGAGCCACCGACGCTCTCATAACACCTACATCATTTACACCACCCATTAAGAATAAAAAAAAACATGCAAGACCAGTGAGGATTGTTTGGTTTTAACGACAACTTCCCGATGTGGGATAACCAACGAACGGCTTCCAAAGCATGAAGGAACTCGAGATAATATTTTTGGTCCGTTATCATGTCGATAGCTTTTTGACCAGTGCGATCGAAAACCCGATGGGCCCCGAGCCTCATCGTCTAGCCATCATTATAAATGTCTAAGAAAATATCAAAGGAAAACATACTTTATGTTTGCGCATTATTCAAGAGGCCCTTATCCATTGTTAAAGACACCTCTAACAAACCCGCCACTTAATTTACTAAACAACCAAACGTAACTCTTGAGTTTGTTTCGCTTAAGTTGAACATCTGTTACGGAGCGGATAACTCCTGTATAAACAGACCGGTAACTGTAGTTCTTTGTGTGTTATCTGCCCTATTGTTTTCCTGTTTTATACCTGAAAAGTATTTGGGTAATGTCACTTGTATAGGTCTTCGGAAAATAACAAGAACCGAAAATGTACTGATTTAATACTGAACACCGACATTATTAGTAAATATTTTGGTTATGGCCACTTTAAGTTTCATAGCTCTGTGGTCAATTAATCTCTTCTTTTAGTCAAACTTTTATTAGCACGCATTGTAAAATTGGTATCTAAAGCTTGGAACTCGTTTTTTTTTAGAAATAATAATTAGCACAAACAAATCGTTAGGTAAAATAAATATAAAATACAAGAATCCATCTCGTTTTATTATCTTACAAAAAGTATACAGTTCTAGACGTAGAATTTGTTGAATAGCTCAACGGATGATTTCTTAAAATTACCTTTCTTAACTTCCTGTATTTTCTTTAGCTTTAAAATACACGAGTACTGTTAAGGTGAAAAGTTGCTCATGACTTGATTCAATGTAACAATACTTGTTATCGTCTAGGAAACGTAAAAAATAATGGTGTTGCGGTAGTTTATCCTGCCCATCTAAGAAAATGTTCTTTATCATAAAGACTCATGCTTTCAGTATTTTATTATCACGTAATTATTGCACAATAAGGCATTCATCAATATAAAAATATATAATTGATATTTTTTAATTTTCTGCCATTTTTATGAACCGTGACGTAACGTCAAGTTTACATTTCATCAGATTCAGTACAGGGATTAGTATGTTCAAGATAAATTCAGTCAGTTTAGTCTGAAGTTAGCAGAATAGACAATTTCAAGGTGACAACACAGTTTCAAGCTAGATCACATTCGTTAGCAAGATAAAATGTTTCATTTGACAGCAAACGAAAGCCTCAGGCGATAAACATTCAAGTCTTCACACTCGATGTGAAACGGTTAGAAAACAAACCTTTTTACGGCCACGATATATATGGCGCTTCGGAAAGACGCTAATGGACATTTGGTCCCATTTCCGTTAATGGCCCACAAGAACATACAGGGTGGGACACAACGGGATGCCTTGTGTGGAATTAAGTGCTTTCTTTAACTAATTACTGAACGATGTCATCTTAATTGCGGTCGTTTGCATTGATACGTTTCTTTTCATCTGAACTTACGTCTTACTTTTAAGAAAAAGTAAACTTTATATTTCAGTTGATTTCTAAGACACATGTGGTATACCAGTTGAGATGTCGACTATACTAAGGGTTTCGGGTTTGGTCTCCGGGCAGAAAAACATTTATGAGCATGTGCTTGTAGTAGTCTGGAATGTTTCAGAAAAACGTATAAAAAAGTGTATCTTTTGTTAAGTAGTCAACTGTTCCTCAATATTGTCGCTGTGTCAATGGATATTTGATTTCTATGTTGCAGAATGTGAAAGAAATAATAAGTTTTCTTCGTGCACGGTTAGAATCCTCTAGATTTAGTAAAATAAATGGACTCAAGATTATATCTCTGTACTAATATTTTACTGACATACCTACGAGTATGAAACCGTGATATCACCACACCAGTTGTGCAGAAAGCTTTCACTGAGGGAATGACGCTATAATCGTTTTGTTTGCTAAGTGCACACGAGAGACAGACTCGAAAACGCTTACATATGCACGAAATTATCTTATCCTTACGTGCCGGAATTTAATGAAGCGAATTATATTCTAGAAAAATCGCTGCGTGGTTCATCTAAAAATTCAACTAGAAAATACGCAGCAATTCTTCGACTTATTCTTGTACGATTCGATATGAACCATTACTCGTATTTTCTTTAATTCAAATAATTTATAATTTAATATAAATATTAATTTATATTTAAATATGTAGATGGTGAAAGTTAAAGAGGTGTTTTTTTAATTATGATGGGTTTGCTCTTGAGCACACACTATCCTAATGGAAAAAACATGCTCAAAGATGGAGCGAGCTTGCCCAGAAAAAGCCTATTCACTCGTTTTTTAAACGTCACGCGGTTGTATGTGGCCGGAAACACAGAAGAGAATTACAGGGTATTTATGAATATTGTTTCATCTTTACACAAACAAGCAGACGGTTTACCTGATTAAAATTAATACCGACATCCAAATATCCAAAAATACATCAAGAGCATTGCCAACCTTATAAAGGAATTATAGGTAAAAAAGGGGATTTTGCTTCTCTGGTTATCTCACGCACTCGGCGATACATAACGAAAATCTTTTTTTATTACTATTTTCTGCAATGCACTGAGATCACTCCGCTCAAGACGGACCTGGAGGAGGCTGGATGAGGAAAGCGGAGGACCGGGATATCTGGTGTAAGATGGAAAGACCGTTGCTCAGTAGTGGACTACAACAGGTCGAAGAGACAGAAGCACCCCATTCGTGCCGAAGCATGATTCTACCATATTAAATGGCAGTTTCTTTAAACCGCCAGAATTAGAGTGATGCTACCTAGCACGACCACAAATGATTATCTCAATTTCAATGTTGTAAAATTTCATGAAAAATATGTACTTTTTTGTACTCTAAAACTCTAGGTTTTAAAAACTTTACTCTCATATCTTTGGTGTTTTAATATATAGGCCATGGGCGTGGTAGGTCTCTTCTCTTTCTGGCACGAAATCAATCAACACGACCACGAATTACTATCTTAATTTTAATGTGGTGCAAATTCATGAAAAAAATGAACTTTTTTGGACTCTAGGTTTTAAGAAATGTACTTTCATATCTTTGGTGTTTACATATTATCTATTTAACGAAACGATATTTTAAAAAAATATTGATTTTTAAAAAGAAATCACAGTATTGGTTGCAATAAATGCTAGACATATTACATTCTTACACATCAAAAGAGTATGCTAGCTATTCTTTGTGTACCGTAAGAATGTTAACATGAATCCTCTTCAAAGATCAAAGGAATGAGGACTAATGGTTGCTCAGGTGCTTAAATTAGGCCGAGAGTGGATCTTAGCCAGTACCCTTGAGGAATGCTTAAAGGCGTAATGCGCTCACGTATTTAAGGTTATAATTTCAGTCATTAGAGCTAAGACACATTAAATTTTGCAACAAAACAACCACTTACACTTTGACGAACATCAAAGCAATATATTTGTTACTTCTTATTTATCTTCGAATTTTCCAATTATGGCATTCATTTACACATATGTAAAGCAGCGGTGCTCGATTGATTGATTGATTACACTAAAGTAATACATAATCCCAGCGTTTACTGTTATTCTGCCGAGCAACGAACAAGCCTCTGGCCTCGGAACGGAAATGGAATGGACCAAAACCCATCTCGACGAGAATCGACAATTTAGGCCCGGACCAGCAGAGGAGCAGCACAAATTATGAACTTATTTTCACTCAATAAATACAAAAATATACTAACACATTTCTTACGAAAATACTTTTTAGATCAATACAGATCTAACACAAAGAACTTGTTGCAAAGTCACATAAAAGTAAGGCACCCGTTCCACAGATGTAGGGGTCGCTCACGACCAGCTGTCGCGATGTTTTTATCCGCCAAGGCACTTTGTTTTTATCAGCGAATCTTAAAAGGTATTACTTTAAAGTATAATAAACAGCTTAATGGCATTTTTTACTTATGCTCTAGAAGCTTTGGCGGTAATGGGAAACTTTTTAGTGGAAATTCGAGAGTTGTGAGACCGCTGTTTCTATATTTACAATGTCATTTATTGGAAACATGTCTACGTATTAAAAAACTTAATGAGTACGTTGGATCGCACTTTCATACATGTCGGAGTGCACTTTGAACATAAAACAAGGATTTGGCGGCTATCCAATAAATATGCATTCTATAATTGGAGCACACAAACGCAAGATAGGCTCGTAACAGAGTTGTCTAGGATTTAATTTATTCACCATTGTGAAATGGGAAGCGGGGCCCTCCCCCGCTTCCCTATTTACTACTATTTTTTTTGGAATGACTTATCGCTGTTAACCGCAGGTAGCCTTCACAGCTTCACCAGACAATTAGCGAGCGCAGATGGCTCTCAGCTCAAAAATGTATGCAACGAGCCTCAGGATGTCCCAGATTGGGACGCGAACCTCGGCTTTAGGCGATGCGCGGGGGAGGGCCTTCGATAGACCGGAGTAATACCACTGCCTCACAGAGACCGTGTGCGCTGTACTCCGTCGAATGAGTGAGGTTACCCGTGGTACAAATCCCCTTTTCCCTGCATTTTTTCTCTCCTATTATTAAGATCGGCAAGGCAATTGTTACTTAGTGTAGCGGTATTACTTAACATCAGGTGATCCGTCAACTCGTTTGCCTTCCCATAAAAAAAAGGAAAACAGTGAAAAATTTTCGAAATCATCAAAAAATCAAAACAAATTCCGATAAAAACGGCATCCAAGAAAAAAAATAATTGCATTTTTAAAACACTAACAAGAATTAATGAAAAAACCCCAAAACTATTTTATTCCAGTGTAGAATCATGACAGGCTGCGTCTAAGTCTATGTAATTAATGTTCCTACGTGACTTGCTAAAATAAGTCGCCAACTCCCCGCTTTTTCTGGCAGTTCTAAATAAATCTAAGACAAAAAAGATTCTTTGGGTTGTACCTCTATCTTAAAGGTAGTTTGTCAATAATAAAACATTGATAATAAAATTTAAAATGTCTTAGTGTATGTACAACGGACTGACCACACATCCTGCACTAACTTACTTGGTTTTGACCCATATGTGTATTGGTTGAGGTAGACCTTAGTAACCTTCCATCCATCCATCCTTCGTTCAAGGATCACCTTCTCGGCAATGAATATTTTGTATACATAAAGAAAGATACGCCATCCGTGCATCAAAAACGAACCGCCGAAGACAGTACAGTTTGTACTCTTTTGTTTAGGTAAATATACGCTCATTCGTAACATAAGTATGTGTGCTGTCGCTGGATTCGGAACACACTTTTCGATTGTTTGTGACCTATCACGAATCTATACTTTTTTACATCATTGCTTCTCGAAAAGACATTTCACGATATCGACGTGATAACTGATAATAAAGAACATGACCTTTTAGAGTCTAAATCAATCATTTTTGTAAGATTTTGACGTGTATAGGCGTGCTGTACCTAAAAGACTTCGAAATCAATTAAGTAAAGCAGTATCCAATACTCTAGGTTATTGTTTTACTAAATAATTTTATATTAATTGATTGCCATTACTTTGTATAATGGTCTCGCAAGCGCAGTAAAATCTGTTTGATAAAGATAGTGTACCTAAATGCTCTGACCCGAAATTTTGTTATTTGCATTGACACTTAGCAGCCTTTTAAAATTATGGCTGTACATCTATTTGTTCGGATTGTATATGATAAACAATTAAAGTTCATACACACAAAAATCGCCAGATCATCCATTTAAAGTTGTATTAGGCTGGTTACGTATGTCGGAGAACCGATGAATGGAAGAAAAAATAGGCAAACTAAGTGTTTATTAGAAAATAGTAATAAAATAGACTAAATTATAAGGGCCGACATATTACATAAGTCCTTACACGTTATCTACTATTATTATAATTCTGAATATTTTTTTTGGTTCTTAACAAGTTGTCGAATAACCAAACCGTCATTTTATCAAACTAAATAAAATATTCAATTCAAAATATAATGTACTGGTATGGTACGAGAAAAGCGTGCGTTAAAATAAAAATAGCTTACACGATACTTTTCTCAAAGCGCAATAAACGTAACGAAATACAAAGAAACTTATCGTTTAAATAGTTTGATACAAATTCAATGAAAACCTCACTGGAGCTTTTTGTGAATTCAGTTTTATTCTTCAGGCCGCAAGGTTTAAATTGGGTTGAAGAGTTTTCTTTCCCGTAGCATTTTCTCCCAGTAATGTAAAGTCGCTTGAACTGAAATGACGGTTGGCCTCCGGGGAGAGATTAGTGCGGCTCGCTTCACGCTTGCTGAGATTACACATTGTAGGGCTGCCATCGTTGGAATCTCTGTTTAATTTTGACGAACCCAACAAAAGGTTCATGATCATCAGCCCATTATACGTCCCACCGAAAGCGAGCCTACCCGTTATGTGGATTGAACGACTTCACGCACAACTTTTAAATCCCTTCGCAGGGGTGCGCGGACTTTCTCGCAATGTTTTCCTTCACCGTAAAAGCGTCGGATAAACGTAAATATATATCAAAAATTCAAAAATACACTGGTACGTGGCGGGATTTGAACCTTTACCCTCCAGATCAGAAAGTAACAGTCACACCATTAGATGACAAATTACATCGGTCGCTTATGATATATTACATCGGTGTTCCGGAGAGGAGGCACTGCAGCCAGTGTATTACTGGTATAAGAGATTGAAATCTGCCACTGGGGTGACGGCGTTAGGGCAGTAATTGGTTTTCTTCAATAATGAATAATAAATAATGGTCTTCTCGTATATCTGTCATAGGCAGGCATATCACCATATCGTGCACAAGCTTTTCGTAGAGTTCAATTCATAGCATAAAAATAACACTTCCTTTGAAATCGACGTACTGAAACGTCGAGAAATATGATTACAACTTTAATATAGCATGACCATCTCTGTTGTTACTACAACTTACTACAGACAATGCGCAATAGGCATCCCCTAATAACTTTAAAAAATATTTGTCGACAGAGTTTCGCTTGCTATTTGGTAGGATACACCACTAGTTAAAATAGCTTTACCTTACGCCAATGATATAAATTATGACCGATTAATTTATGTAAGCCACTTTTATATAAAAATATAAATTATATTTGTACAAAAACATTAGGCAGTGTCAACCCTACACATAACATTTTGTTCCCGCTCGATTTCTTATCCACTCTACACTTAGTTATAATTATTTGTTTATCTTCAGTTATTAATTTTATGTTGCGTCTCGTTGTTTTATTTTTGTTGTTACCATATGCTGTGTTTTAAAGTTATAATGTTTTCTATTTGTTGTAAAATGTGCTTAAGTCCTTAACATAATTAAATGCTCTCAAATAATAACAATGTATTTAATAAAAATAGCTATAAAGCATACACCCTACCTCAGCCAGCAACCATAAGATATTATCTGTCTTCGTAAGCATTAATTTACTAAGGTATTCTATTTCTTAATACTTTGATGACACAAAGCTTTTACCCAACTAAAATCAACTATTATAAAATGAAATTCACTAGTAGTGTCAAATAAAATATCCCTTCTACTTCAAAATGTAATCAGGGATCTGGGTGTAATTTTTGATAGTAAATTGACTTTTATGCCACATATCGAGAACATTGTGAAAAAGGCAAACCGGATGTTGGGCTTTGTTTTCCGCAACACGAGGATATTCAAGGATGCTAAGGTTAAAATATTATTATATAACAGTTTTGTAAGAATTTTGATTGAGTATTGTAGCGTTGTCTGGAGGCCTCATTACGCAACACATTCTCTAAAACTAGAACGACTTCAGAAGCGGTTCATTAAAAACTTATCTTATGGTAATCGAATACATAAAACAACGCGCTCTTACGAGAAAAGGTTAGAATATTTTTCTTTACTTTCTGTTAGTAATCGAGGTACGTTATTGGATTTATCTTTTTTATTTAAAATTCTTAACCAAAAAATAGATAGTCCGTCGTTATTACAATTATTAAAATTTCGCGTAAAATTCGCGTAAAATTTCGCGAATACCCATGTATCCACCCCATCGCAAAACACCCTCGGCAAACTCGCCCGTCGCACGGCTGTGTAAGTTACTTAATCATTACAGCAATATAATCGATGTTCACACAGACTCATTTGCCAGGCTCAAATCACTACTTACAAGAAGGTGGTTTGACTAATTGTTTTTTTACTAAATTTTTTGTATTAATTCGTTACTCTGATTTTATTTTTTGTAGCTATAAGTATACTTATAAGTCACGTTTTCAAGTCACGAGGTGTTTACCTGTCATAGCTTGATGCACTCTGTCTTTGTCTTTAAGTCTTGTAAGTGTTGTCAAGTGTTGGTAGACCTAATAAATAAATAAAATAAATTCTTGCAGTCCACCGCTGACAGAGGAGTAAACTTAGACTGGTGAACCAATCATTCAAATGTTGTCCTAACAACATTTGAATTACGAGACGCAGGTGGCATTTTCTGTTGGTCTTGGATTTAGACAGTTGCTTACAATTAACATTTAAACACTTGATATAACCTCACCACTGCAGTGCCAGATATTTTCCCATGAAACAGAATGTTTTGCACCTTTGTGTTATAGTATGAGCACTGTAGCTAGATGAGACCTATCTCTGGTGTCGGGCGCCGTGTCGTAATATAACGGAGAATATTAACTGTCTTTCAGTTGTTGGTCTCCTTCAATGCCGCTCTGTCATCATCAGGTACTATCAGGTAAGCGTCGTGAAAGTGTATATGACACACTTTAAGATAAAAATAATAATTATAAAATAAAAGCATTCTGCTACCCAATTTAAACAATTCCAATTTCGATGAAGTGGAATGCCTACTTGTTATCTACTATTGTCATACACAAAGGGCTGTTCGAGTCGTCAGTACAAGCTGCCGTCCTTAAAGTATGGATGGTGCAGTGACCAAAACCTAACCTAATTGGAATTTTATTTTGATTTGACGATTTGGTTTGTCATAAATCTAGAAAATCATTTATTTCTGGATCGTGCTACCATAAGTTTCAAGGTAGGGATAAGTTCCTCCTTCCTATCAGACATTAAATTGCTAAACTGATTCCCTAAGAATGGGGTTTCCAGCGGCTCTTAGAAACTCTGTTACTATAGGTACTGTCTTTAACCACGGCCACACTCTATTACTCTCTAGTAATCTCTAGTAGAAGAAACGCGTCAGTGGTGCACATTGATTTTTGGTGTCCTACTAAGCTGTAGCTGTAGTAGCTGATATACGGTGTTGCCGTCAGCCGTCCATAGTCCAGGAATTCTTAGTACCGTACCACAACCAACAACCAGCTGCCAGAACTGGGGGCTGTTGTTTATTGGCTCTTATCATGGAAGAGAAAATGGCGAAACCCTGGTGAAACTGTAATATTCAGTACAGAAAAGATACCACCAATTGGTAATAAAATGTACCTAAGTCATCTTAGATACTTAAAAAAAATTGGGAGGTGTAATTATTTTATTTATTCAACGAACAAGCTTCCACCAATAAAATTAAATAAAGTATATTCTTAGCTGCAAATGACAGTATCCAGGTCAGTAGTTCTTTGCGGGTTTTTTAATCATCTCGCTGATTAAAAAAACGACGCAGACAAACAAAACGAGGAAAATTTTTGCACAAAAGAATGTTGTTAATAGGAAATATTATACTTTTTAAACTAACATAATAAACGAGAATTACTGGTTAGTTTTTCCGCTTCTTCAATTGTTATTCTAAAGACTCGTTTAGATAAAAAGTAATCACTGCTGTGTGCATCGTTTAAACGCAGTAGTTAGACATCAAAGCACAATAATATATGAACAAATATGATCTTAAATTAATATGTATATACTGGACGACCAATCCAGAAATCCGCATGGGCCTGCATGTACAACTAAGTCCATACGCCTATACCTGTATAGGTGTATTGGCTCATGCCCTCGTGGGGACGTATAATGAGCTGATATTATGAAGATAGTCAATAACGTACATATAATTTCGAAATTTGGTACTTTGCGGGATTTGAACCCTGCACCCTCCAGATCGGAAGGCAACAGTCACCAATAAAACCATTAAATAAATAAACAAAATCCCTGCTTATACAATTTCTCCTGTACATCCCGCAAATGATGTATACGACGCGCGAGTACCAAGCGCCCTAAATGGTACGCGAACACTTACAACGTATGTACGGACAGCAAAAACAACTTTAATGAAAAATATTGAGATAAAATGTGTCAGACCTCTGAACACATTATTTTACCGCTTTATTTATCTATATTTTTACTTTTGTCGCTAAGTAAAATGTTAAATTTTTATTTTGTATAAGTATACTTAATTACGGCAGCTAGTTACACGATTATTTAGCTGTCCTTATTCATCTCAAACCAAAGTGTTAACAAAACCAAGCATGTTCATAGAAAACGTTTTAAATGTTAAATATGATAATACATCGTAAATATACAATATGTTTCTATGTTGCGTTTGTAGATTCAATCGTGTCAAATTAAATTAATAATCGTACAAACATTATTTTAGGTCTTAATTATTATCGCTTTTATTCATAATGAAATACGCAGGAAACCATAATTTGCTGTAATATATAAAATAAAACATAAACGCCTCAATGTCAAATAGCTGCAGGTGTTAAAAAATACATATGTTTGTACATTTTTGCTGGCCATACAATATAATTCGGCCCGGGGCCCCCACCGAAACAATTGCCAGCCAAATTTGGTTTGCGTAATGAAATGTGTAAATCTGTACCGGTGGTAACAAAAAATGTACGCAACACAGGTTTTGCGGTAGCCAGTGTAATTCAACTATAACACAGTGATTTTCGTCAAAATAATTGAACCCTTTTACCGCCTAAGTCCATGATACACTATTGTCTACTGTGTTTAGTGGAAATATTTAGAAATATTACGAACGTAAATATTATAGTTGGGACCAGTGCCCTCTAGGGCATGGAGAGACTTGAAACCATATTTCATTTGACTTAATGACCATAGCCATAAAATGCAGTTTTCAGCAATTTAATGAGATAGAGATGCATGTAGTAACGGAAATCGTTAGCCTACCCATAAAGAGTCTACAGGCCTTAGTCGTCCACGCGGGCCAGTGCGGATTGGCCGATTTCACGCACAATCGTTGAATCTATTCGCAGCGTGCGCATGTTCCCTCACGATTTTTTCCTTCACTTCAGAACGTCGGATAAACGTGCATATAATTTTAGGAATTCGAAAAGACATTGCTACGTGGCAGGATTTGGACCTCCACCCTCCAGATAGGAAGGCAACAGTCCACCTTAATAAGCCAACGACACTCGTAATAGTCGTAGTGTCTTGTAATGGTCTTTAATATATTCCTGTTTTTATAAAAGTCATTAACCATTTATTAAGTTAAGGTTTCTCTTCCATAACTTGGCTTATCATTACATATCTAAACCGAAATCAATTCACGGAAATGTGTTTATCTAATCAGAATGTGCACATTTCCCTTACTACCCAAATTACCCTTCTTATTTTAGACCCATAACATATCGCAAACTCTCAACGAACCGCTTTAAAATATTTCTACTTTTAGAAGCACCCTTATTATTTTCTAGGCTCTACGGCAAAGAATTCGTGTAGATGCCCCAAACGTAATCACTAGTAGAAAGCACCAATCTCGAATGTTCTCTCCCAAGGGACGTCGCGCCGGTTGCAGTATTTGATGTGACAATGGCACGACATCCACTCTCAGCTCGTTATGATCAGTAAAGACAAGTAAGCGACTCTTATTATTTAGATAGCGTTTGTTTGCTTGTAACAAATTTGTAGATGAGAACTAAGCATTATCTATTAGTAAAGTGATAGCGATTTTATTTCGTGTAAAACATATTCTCTTGCCATCAAGGCGTTTTAATAATACGAACACCACTATTTAATTCCAACGATATTTTTTATTTAGTACTAGCTGTTTTTTTGTACCAATAGAATGAGCATACATATTGCAAGACTATAAAAATAACATATTTTGTTTTTAACAGTTATCAATTAAACTTGATTACTGAACTAAATTTGTTTTTTTTTATGTCACGATCTCAATCGTAAGTTCGTTAAGCGGTCCTGAGCGAAAGACGGGAGCAGGGAGGGAAGACAATGACCGCTAAAGCGGCATTGTTGATGTTAATGAAACCGCGAGATACCAACTTGGGCCCCATTGTTGCACGGACTCTGCGCAAAGTTTGATTTCGGTACCTTTGTTTGTTTGTTCAAAGTTGCTTGTTAGGCGTCGTGTTTGTTTGGGTTAACGTTCAACAGATGGCTTTCGCTGGCATCCGAATTTTTTAATGGACACTATCTGATAGATGAATTTTACTGTTTGCGCCGTTGTTAAGATTTTTTTCATGAGACGTGATTTAAGCTGGAACAAAGACATATATTTTTTGTTGTTTTATATATTTTTTATTTTACCATTACAGTCCTGTACTAGACCAGGATTATAAAATAAACTAACTATTACTAACCTTTCTACGCAAGGACAAGTTTAATTTTAACTATAGAGGCGTGGAGCAGGAGTATGGTGATGCTGTTTTTCAAAAAGGGAGACAACTGAAGAATTACCGCTTCATCTCCCTCTCAAGTCATGTTTACAAGTTGTTTTTGAGGGTAATAACTAATCGTCTCGCCCGAAAAATGGACGAATTCAAACCAGTGGAGCAGGCTGGGTTTCGGAGGGGGTTCGGTACGGTAGACCATATACACACACATAATTAACAAATGTGAGGAATACCATCAACCTCTCTGCCTTGCGTATGTGGACTACGAGAAGGCATTTGACACCGTCGAGACCTGGGCTGTTTTAGATTCTATGCAGAGATGTCTTATCAATTACCGCTACGTCCAGGTGCTGAGATGTCTGTATGAGGCTGCAACAATGACGACGGGGTAAGACAGGGAGATGTAATATCCGAAACTGCTTACCGTAGGTCTGGTTCAAAGTTCAAGGTCGCTCAGCGTGCGTGGAGCATGCGATGCTCGAAATATCTCTGGCGGACAAAATCCGTAATGATGTTAGCCAACGGAGAACTAAGGTCGTCGACATTGCGTGAAGGATCGGCACTCTGAAGTGGAATTGGGCTGGCCCTGTCTCTAGACGATCCGATAGACGGTGGAGCCGGAACGTATTGGAGTGGAGACCTCTTTTGGGCAAGCGTAGTGTGGGACGTCAAGTCATCAGACCACCGTCACGACGGTGGTCTGATGACTTGCGAAGGGTTGCCGGCAGAGGATGCATGCGAGCTGCTCAGGATCTTAATGGTTGGCGCTCTTTGGGGAAGGCTTTTGTTCAGCAGTGGACGAATGTTAGCTGATTGATTGATTGATAATATTATTACTAAACTTTTTAAAGAAAAACATATTAATAATAACATTTATTACAGTTCATTGGAGCTAATGTATTCATACTACCTATATTTTAATTCCGGCACGAATAAGCATTAATTTCTCAGCGAGGAAAATAGTTGGTACACAATACCTAAAAACACCTCTTTATCAAAAAATATGGCACTTATACGAAACAAAATGGCACTTTATAAGGCCGCTTAGAGTGGTTAACATTTTATATCTGCGATAGCAATATTAGAAGATATGCTAAGACTATCAACGCGACAGCGAGTACTCAACAAATGGCAGACATGAGAAATTTAGTTCCAAAACGACCTTTGGCTGTGCTTTAGGTTCGTGAAAGCCCGTTAAACGACGTGTCTGGAAGATTGGCGACGATTTTATATGGCAATAAAATTGCACGTGAATCGTGCCAACACCTTACACATTTTTATTATAAGGTGTTTGAAAACTGCTCACGAAGAGACGCTACAATTGCGTTCATTATTATACAATTCGCTTGTTATTCCTTTGCGTTGGCTCAATTAGCCGATGAATTTATAACGAAAAAAGTGGTACAGTAAGCAAAAAAGATATTAGGTGTACGCATTTTCTGAACACGGTTCTGTATTAGATCCTAAGCGTCTTAGCAACATTTGAAATCCTTTTGGAAGTTATCAAAAAATAAAAAACAAAGTTTTAACGTTTTTTCAATAAATATTATTACAACACAAAAAAACATGAAAAAAATATATACCAAGGCACTTTTGCTAATCATACAGAACGCGTCGGAAACCAAAACAATTTTGAGCCCCAAAGGGGAATATTGTGACGTCAGTTTAATTAATGGATGGTCAAATCAGAAAAACAAACCGCCAAATTAAACCATTCATATCTCGTTTCAGAACAAAAACAATTTTGAATAAGTTCCATATATCCTACTTCTTTCCGCCAGTAGATTTCACTTGATATCATTGCCTTCAACGGAGCAGCTATCAAAACAATGAAAAAAAAAAATATATATATATATATATATATATATATATATATATATATATATTTTTTTATATTTGACTAACGTGCACAGCTAAAAATGAGCGTGTGCTTGCGTACACGTACTAGTATGTTGATGAATAAAATATTGGGTGAAGTCTGATGTAGGCAGATTTTGCGTAAATCTGCTAAAAGCCCTGAACAGGCTACTTTATAAAAGCCATTTGAACACTTCCATTTCCATATAATTGCTACTTTATGGCCAGCCAGTATTCAACACTTCAAGTATTAAAAAAATATCAAGTCAGTATTACCTTTATAAGAAAACTTTGCAAAACTGAAATTTTTATCTCATGTAGTTTTTATACACTGTGAATTAGGTAATATGCATTCTGGTATTTGTTAAGTATTTAGAAATTTTTCGGACCGTATTTTGAAATTCATTTTTAATCATTCTTCTTTAATTCATTTCTTATAAGTAGATTTAAAGGACGAAGGACGAAACTAAGCACCGTGTATGCACACGCGCGGTTTCCGGCATAGATTACGGCCATAGGTAACGCGTCGTGCAAATACGTACGGCGAGCGGACCACGAGTTACATTATTCACGGCTTATAAATAACATCCCTACGGATCTCCGATGGTTAAATAACATAAACATCAAGCGAAATCTTATTTTTTTGTAGATAAGCTATAAGATTTATATATATCACATCATACATACTATACTTATTTTCACTTAACAATCATCATTTTCAATAACTAAAGCTTACTCAATTCCTAGCAGGCAATGTGAGAATATTTGATTTCATACATTTTTTTCTCCTTAATATCATAGTAACCTATGTATTCATATAAACAAATGTCATTTTAGTTAATTTTCATTTCAATCATTTGAAAATCCCCTCACTACAAACCTTAGTGGTTTTTTTGTACGGGATTTGATATTATGAATATTGTAACAATTTTTAATATGGTAATTAGAAATAATAATTTAGTTAGCTCATAAAGACTACTCTTTTATTCGTATTAAATAATGTTTTGAGTTATAATATGCACACCATGGGAAACTCAACTATTCAAAGTTACCGGACTTTAACCAGGACACAATCATATAATATGGTGGTAGACTCGATACTGAGTCGTCTAATAGGTACCACCGCAGTGCCAGACAGATATCGTCCCGTGAAACAGGAGTGTTATGCACTCTTGTGTTTCGGAACGAGGGCACTGTAGCGGGCTAATCACTGGGTAATAGATGTAACATCAGCTGTCACTGGTGAGGGGCTTCATGAGGCATTGATGGAGGATATTAACTGTTTTATCAGTTGTTGGTCTCCTTCAATGCTCTCTATCATATTTCAGTATCACTTACCATTAGGTAAGCGTCATGGCCGCCCTGTACACTTTAACAAAAAAAATGTCGCTGTGTGATTACTTGGATTATTTATAAGAAAACTAACAAACAGCCGATTATTACTCATACTGATTAACGATATTTTTTGTCTTTTACATTTAACACTATTAATTGCACATAATGGGTGATTATTTACTTAGAGTATATAAGCATACATGTATACGAAGTAAAAGCTTTAGAGAAACATGTTTAAGCGACCCCAAACTGGATTACAATTTAATACAGCTTCCAGGCTTTAAGTGTAGTCCGTAGTATCTAATATATTAAAACAATGAAACATTTTTTCAATCTTATGAAAAAATATATGAATGTCATTCAAAATTTATTAATTTACTTAATGGAATAATATTTAGAGGTATAATAATGAATAACTAGATTTGAATGATATATTGATATAAAATGAATAAAGCATTTATTTTAGCAATCAAAAGGGGGAATGCAGCCAGTATCTTCGACACCTTGCCTCACGGGACTTCTGAAAATATATTTAGTTACATTTCCTAGGATTTTCTGTTTTAGTTTATTTCTTCTTCTTTTTAGTTTTAATGATAGTTTTGAATAATGTATAATATTTTAAGAAACACTTACACACCAGAACATTGGTTTGGAAAAAGTATTTAATAACATTCATGGCATACCGCTTTACCTTAAAAGGGAGATCATAGTACACGCCTAATAATGAACACACATATCCATGAAACAATTTTGTATTTATTAGACCTTTTGGAACTGGTGCCCTAAATTTATGCACTTGCGTAAACAAAAGTATATTTAGCTAAGATTTTAAACATTTGTAATGAATTGTCATGGAACTGTTTGTTTCGTTTTACAGTAATACAGTATTTTTTTACATTTATTTATCTCATTGCATCATAAACGCGCATGACGTGTATTTACAAACTTTTGGTACAGTTTTACTACGAATAAGAAGCGTTACGTTGCGCATTGTGCTACGGAAACGTCAAGTCGTGCTACGATTTATCATAAAGCTACGCAAGTTATGTGCTACGTATTATTTAATTCTTTAACCACCGCAGCATGAATTCAACACACCCCAGGCCGGGTTTCCAGACACAATAGATTTTCTATTGAATCAGTTTTAAGTTACGAATTTGTTGAATTATTTGTCACTTAACTGTAACATCATTATTTCATTAGATTTCCCCACCAAGGTGCACGAGCCTACCCATATAAGGTGTACAGGCCTTAGTCGTCCACGCAGGTCCAGTGAGGATTGGCCAGCTTCACGCACAATCTTTGAATCTCTTCGCTGGCGTGTGCAGGTTTCCTCACGATGTTTTCCTTCACCGTGAGAGCGTCGGATAATAAACATATAATTTCAAAAAGACATTGGTACGTTTATGCATATGCATAACGGGTATCATTTCTATCTTCGACCTACTCAGTTCACTACTGTACAAGTG
>PQWD01004917.1:17156-35069 GCA_019425675.1 Leucinodes orbonalis | reverse complement strand
AAAATATGTTTCATTAGTGCCACTCCTGCATACTGATGCACATTGGATTTACTAAAGCAGATCCACTACTGAGTGGATCTGCCTTTAGTAAATCCAAATTGATTGCTATGTAATAATTTGTTTTACGTTGAATAGACAATAATTGATTAAATATATTTTTTTCAAATATCTTACTTAGAACTGGTAGAACAGCGATAGGTCTGTAGTGAGACGGGTCACTCTTTTCTCCAGATTTGAATAAAAGTATGATTTTACTTAATTTCATCAAATTTGGAAATTTGCCCTGGTCAACACGCTGATTAAAAATAACAGCTGAGTGAGGAGCAATACATATAATTATCTATATTTTTAAGTATTTCTGTAGAGAGTCCCCATAAATCCTCTGTTTTAAATATTTAACTCTTTAAAAGTTCTGATGATTATCCCTGCATTTACATGTGTAAATCTAAAAGACGTTTTCCACTCATCAACATGTGACTTGAGGAGAGAAACAGCAAGATGAGGATTTGAATTGAATTTACTAGTTACAGTGACAGCAATATTAGTAAACAACTTTTCAAATGCGTCTGCCACCTGAGAGTAAGTATCAAGACTCCTGCCGCAGTGTGCAATACTATTGCGCTAAACTAAGCTGTCGATAGTACTAATTTTGTCTTGTCGTCTTGACACAAAATTGAATTCAGAACGTTTATTTCCATCGTAAGAGTTACGTTGCCAAAATTGAATAGGTATGTACTCGTATTAACTCATACGAATCTCTAAATGATTTATGAATCGTACGTTTTTAAGTTTTAAACCTAATCATCAAACCTAACCATCAATTTGGTTAGGTTTGATGATTAGGTATTTATTTCAAGGACACGGCCAAGCTGGAATGTTGTATGTTATTAATATTATTTTAGCAAGATAAACCACTTTAAAGTACAAATAAGTGTGTATGTACTCACTTTTATCCATCTTTTTGGCGACAAGAAAAACTAAGTAGTATGATATTAGACCACACAGTGCAAAGAAAGTCTGTTGCGTATTTAAAAAGCAGACGCGGTAGCACGAATGGTGGCAAAATAACAAATCAACCTGATTCTGGTCGTTCCATCGACGGATGCAGGCGACGGGTTAAAAATATGACGTTGATAAAACCATAATTTATAAACCGGTATTTAAAGGTTTTGTTACTAAGAACTGTTCCCTGAAAAACCGGTTTAAAGATACCGGTATCGGGAGCTAAACCATAATGAAATGGGTTTGGCGACAAGTACATGATACCGGTTTGAAAATTTAACCGGTTTCCGAGCCTTGGCTATAGGACATCACACTGTTAAAATAGCTAAAATAAACAAGTCTCGCGGCATAAATATCAGTCAGACGCCTTATCTTTCTTACAGCATATGCAGCGGAACTAAGTCTTCCTGCCAAAGCTGCAACATTGGGACCCCTCTGCAATTTTGAGTCTAACGTGATTCCCAGAAAAACCGTGGAATTGATGACTTCCATAGGTTCACCACCTATAGTGATGGCTGTATCTACCTGCCTTACATGCGGCATTGTGAATTTCACACATTTAGTTTCCTTAGAGTTTAAAAGTAAAATACAAATGCTCGATCCTACAGGCAACCAGCGATTCTGACGCTTACCATGATTTGTACTGGTTCAAGGTGATAGAAGAGTCACTTTTTGTCACTACCAAAGAGTATATAACTCTTTGGTCACTACTTTAGCAGAGC
The DNA here is from genome assembly GCA_019425675.1 of Leucinodes orbonalis. NCBI lineage: Eukaryota > Metazoa > Arthropoda > Insecta > Lepidoptera > Crambidae > Leucinodes > Leucinodes orbonalis. Next base: position 33,345 of record PQWD01004917.1, on the reverse strand, counting down.
ACTGATGTAAGGATTGAATTTGGCTATTTCAGAAATATTATCTGACGTGTATTGTCAAATAAATTAAATTTATATGGCCCTTACTTGAAAAATATTTTCGTCTATCTGCTTTGTTGGATTAACCCTTATAAATTCAAATTCGGTAAAAATTGTGACAATTAGGTACCGCGAAAATTGTAATGGTTCAGCTTAAATACCTATAGGTCGACTAACCGTCGTATAATTCTGTGTAGGGGATGTGAAACATGACTTGTTTTACATGATATTTCCAAAAGCACTTCCCTGATGAATATCGATGAAACTGCTTTATTTACGTTAGACGTTGTCGATGAAGCGTTTCAGGTGAGGTTTAAGGTAAAATAGCCGGCAGTAAAATTAAGTAGTATTTTCAAATTCTCTTTATTAGTCGTGTCAAAACTTACACAACAATGTTTCAAATAAATAATTACAATATTAGTAGGTAGCATTTAAAAATCGACGCAATAATATTTGCTATTAGTACATTTTTATTAGGTGTAAATCAAAGATACATTTTATTGAAGTCAGTGTCAGTGTACAGGCGTCGGTGTGATCACAAGTGGCGGGCGCGCTTCCAACACGACTACTCTCTAAAGGCCAAACTCCGGAACTAATTCCCTAATGAATACAAATCCAAACTCAATAAAATTGTAGCCAAATTAATCAACAATAAACCTCGACTGCTGTTGATTTGTGTTAGCCGACTCGTCGCAAAGCTTGGGCTTTAGAGGATAGTTGTACACAGTGCTATGACAGGCGGACGCACCCGCCGTCGACTAATCATTTGTTTATACATATAAAAATAGATCACTTACAATTAATTCGCTAACCTATAAGGAGAATTTTACCCTACACTTTAATATAAATGCACAGTTTTAAAGTTATGATATGAACCTATAGTCAGAGCACCATTATAACTTAGCGAGGCGCGGGCGCGGGCGGCGCGCGTCTCCAACCAAACACTCTCAATTATACTAAACAGTGACAATCACATAAATACTACAGTTACGGTGTGGTCCCGCGAAACACGGCAACTCCACGTCGCCAACACTACGGAGGAATGGCAACCTAGGAACGTGGAGCGCAACGCAACACTAGCCAGGGGACTGACTAAACATTTCATATGGAGCTATGTACGATACGTACTTGTTTGTTCATTGGCAAATAATATTATATAATAAAGACGTACTATTTCGCTATCCAATAACTCCCTCGGCTAAGCTCAGTCCTTTTACATTGAAATTAATAATACAATGCATTATTCACATAGTCACAAACGCGAACTATATCGATATTTTTAAAACCATTACACAGTTTAGCGCTAGTAATGTATGTATATCTTTTTTAATTTATATTCAAATTCGTATTAACATTATCACAACGCAACATTTATTTCATTCGCATAATATAAATGTATTTGAAACAACGATTAATATTTATATATTTTTTTCTATTTTCAAATCAACGATATTTACTGTGGCGTTTGTTTTATACACGATATAAGTAATATGGCAACCCTGGTATATTTAACGCCACGGATACAAATATATGAAGATGTGATATCGACGCATTGTTCAGGTAACTACAAGCGCCTCGCGCCCGCCGCCGGACAAGTCTTGTTTCATATACACTTTATTTATTTTATATTTACACTTATTTACACGACACACTGCTTGCTCACCACATTTTTCACTTTCAGGTCCCCGGCCCGCCCGACGAGAGACGACGCCTCATCTCAGCAACACATCGATTCGATAACTACCTAGCTAACTATGATACATTTTGCATATAAAAGTCGAAATATAAAAAAACAATCGTGGAGTCAAGAGTGAAATCGTGGTGCTTATGTACTTTTATTGGCTTCAGATGGCTCTTACAAATTAATGGAATGGATGAGTGTTCTCGGCCCGTCTGAAAGAGACACATTCAGGCTGAAGAAATGCGTGTCGAGTCCCAAGACGATGAAAGTTAAACTCTAGTGGCGATGAGGTCGGGCGAGGCGCGGCGCGGCGGCTAGAGGCCGGGCGCGCGTCGCGGGGGCGGGGCCTCGCCTACAGTCGGGGGCGGGGCCTGGTCCGTGGGCGGGGCCTGGTCCGTGGGCGGGGCGGAGGGCGGCTCGAGGGCCGCGCGCCGCCGTCACACGTCCGTGTGGCGCGCCCGCAGAGGCTCCTCCTCCGCTTCAGACTCTTCGATCTCGCAAAGGTTGGTAGATAGGTCGCTACACGAACCCGCCTCCTCTTCTCCCAGTAGGGAATGCCGCTCCTCTGTTGATTGAAAATATGCAAAATTTTGATAAACTGATATTTGATCTTATATTTATATGTAGCTTTTTTAAATATAGGCTCTAAGCATAAATACATACATAACATTCCATATATTGAAAGCGATATTTTATGTAGCGATATCTGGCACTAACGTACCGAGCATGGTGATGAGACTGGCGGCGTCGGGCTCGCGTCGGGTCCTCGCCCGCAGTCCCGCCTCGCCGTCGGCCGGCGGCAGGTACTCGTCCGGGTGCACCACGTACGACGACTCTGTACCACATTACACTAGTGTTACATTACAACTAACATTTATGACCCGAACCAACAACAATGAGTTTGTACAAAATTTTGAGAATTTATTTAGACAAAATTGGTGTCACTAGCAGAGGATTCAGTGTGTCCATGGAGGCGGTGTGTTTATGACGGTCGTAAAGTGTGCGCCGGCAGTGTGTGTGTGCGCTGGCGGTGTGTGTGTGTCGGCGGTGTGTGTGGTCTGGCGTGTGTGTGTGTCGGCGGTGTGTGTGTGTGTCGGCGGTGCGAGCGTCTGTGGCGTGTGCGTGTGCGTGTGCGTACCGTGGGGCAGGCGGAGGTCGGCGTCGCTGAGGGCGGCGCTGTCGGAGTGGCGCGGCGGCGGGCTGGGCGCGGAGGAGGAGTCGCGGCGCTCGGAGCCCGCGACCTCGCTGATGCCGGGCAGCGCGCCGCCGCCGCACCAGTCCGAGCAGTCCCAGTGGTACCCGCCCACCAGCTCCGGGCCCCCGCCGGGCGCGCGCCGCGCGGGCCCGTCGCACCGGACCGGGGGACTGCGCCCCACCTTGCTGCCCTTCAGGTCTGCCACACGAAACATACCACACTCACTACACACAACTAGAATTGGTTATAGTCAAGGCCTTGGACACTGTAACTGTGCACGGCTTTTGGATAAGTTGAATTATATCGGTAAAAATGGTCTTCTCAATCCATTTAACGCTGATTTGTACACAATAAACAAATTGGTTAATAATTTAATTAACATTGGGTTTAAAACGATAAAACTTTTGGTGTTCCACAGGGAAGTATACTTGGTCCTAAGCAAATTATTCTACTTCAATAATTTAAATATTTTTCTCATATTCTGAATATGAATCTATTTTCATGTTATAACGACGATAAAATATTTAATAAATTGTGAATTTGAAAAGTTTATTAGTACGCACCATTGTATATTTTGTTATCGACAAAGGTGTGCAGGTGCATCTGTTCGGACCAGGGCTTGCGGTCGTGCGCCGGGTCGATGTTGAGGTTGCGGCGGTAGTCGGGCGGGATGCCCTCGAGCTCGTCGCCGGCCGAGCCGTAGCTGCGCAGCGTGTCCACGTTGTTGAGGGGCGGCGGGTCCGCGCACGAGGCGGGGCGCTCGCGGCGCACCGCCTCCAGGTTGGAGAGCTTGGGCGGCGGGCGCGGCTTGGGCGGCGGCGGGGGCGGGCGGGCGCGGCGGCGCAGCACTAGCGGCAGGGCGGCGGCCAGCAGCAGCAGCGCCAGCGCGGCCGCCGCGCCCGCCGCCAGCGGCCAGCGCGCCGCCAGCGCCCAGCGCCACGCCGCGCGCACCGCGCCCGCCGCGCCCTCGGACGCGCCGCCCGCCACACCGCGTCCGAGTACAGCGGGTTGCCGCAGTTCATGCCGGTGCGGTCGGGCGGGCACAGGCACCGGAAGGAGCCGGGCTCGTTGAGGCAGGTGGCGCCGTTGAGGCAGGGCTCGCCGGCGCACTCGTCGACGTCGTACTGGCAGCGCGGGCCGTAGTAGCCGCGGCAGCGACACGAGGGCCCCCAGTCGCCGTCCTCGCACAGGCCGCCGTGCGCGCACAGGCCGGGCGCGCACCAGCGGCCGCGCTGGCAGCGCTCGCCCGCCAGCGCGCCGCACGCGCACCGGAACCCGCCGTCCGGCGCCGGCGCGCACGCCGCCCCGTGCAGGCACGGCGCCGACGCGCACGGCCGCGAGTCCGCCTCGCACCGCAACCCCGCGAACCGCGCGTGGCACGTGCAGCTGTAGCCCGCGCCCGCGCCCACGCCCCCCGCCCCCACCCGACTCCTGGACACACCACACGCCACGCTTATACTACACTGCCATACTGGAGTATAACTCACTACCTAACGGTATTCAATATGTTTGGAGAAGGACAAGTAACACTAAATCAAATTATTGATTGAATTTTCTCCTTGTACAGTACTTTCTTCTTGTAGTGGAAATGGTTCTTAATTGTTACAAAATTTATGAAAAGAATGATTGATTTTTACGGCACATGGTCTTTATAATATTTTATTCTATTTCATGGAATAACATGTTATTCTATGAAAATTGGAGTAATGTAGATAACGACGTGGCCTTAGTAGTTATTAACAATTTTACTTTGAAAAAGTATGATAAAAACCTCAGATTCGAGTACGTTGGGCATCTCGTGGCACGTGCCGCCGTTGAGGCAGGGGTAGGATCCGCAGGGCGAGGGCGGCGGCAGCGGCGGGCACTCGGGCGCGTCCCGCACGCGGACCCGGTCGCGTCAGCGTCGCGCTCCCGTCCGCGCTCGCCGCGCCCTCCGCCAGCGGCAGCGCCACGCCGCCCAGCCGCAGCTCCGCCAGGCAGCCCTGGAACCCGCGCGTCACCTGCCACACCACAACACGCCACACGTCAAACATGCAATGGGACGAACTCAAATATGCTGCGGAATCGTAATGAGGAGAGATGTACCTGCTCGGGCGCAAGCGCGTGCGCGTGCCGCTCGAGTGCGGCGCCGACGAGCACGCGGTCGGCGCGCGCGTGCAGCACGAGCGCGGGCGGCGGCGCCAGCGCGGCGGCGGCGCGGCGGTCCAGCCACAGGCGCGCGCCCGCCCCGCGCGCTCCAGCCGCGCCTCGTGCCACGCGCCGTCCGCCGCCGGCGCCGCCGCGCGCACCACCGCCTCGCCCGACCCCAGCTCCATGCGGAACTGCAGGTGCCCCTCGGCCACCTCCAGCACCGCGTAGTCCACGCGCCCCGCCACGTGCAGCAGCGTGCCGCTCGCGCGCCGCGTGCGGAACCGCACGCTCAGCGTCAGCTCGTCCTCGAGCAGCCGCTCGCCGTCCACCACGCCGCGCTCCAGCCGGTACGCGAGGTAGCCGTCGCCGGCGAGGTGCAGCACGGTCGGCGCGGGCGGCGCGGGCGCGGGCGGCGCGGGCGCGCGGCGGCGGCGAGGCGGTGCGGCGGCGCCACCAGCACGCGGCCGGCGCCCCCGCCGCGCGCGCGCCCTCCCCGAGCCGCACGCGCTCCACGCACGCGGCGCGCGCGCAGCCCCCGCACGCCGCGCGCACCAGCTCCTCGACCACGAGGCGCGCGCGCTCCTCCAGCCGCTCGAGGTGCGCGTGCAGGCCGCGGCGCAGCGCGTCCGCCGGCAGCGGCCCGCCCGCCCCCCGCACCGCCACGGCCACGTCGAGCGCGCCCTCGCCCGGCTGCACGCTCACCACCACCACGTCGGCCGGCTCGCGCTCGCACGCCTCGGCCACGGCGCGCGCGAACCCGCCCAGGTGGCTCGCGACGAACTCGCGGTCGGTGACGGCGCGGAACCGCACCACCACCGCCTGCGCGAGCGTCTCGTCCGACACGAGCACGACGGTCACGCGGACGATCGCGAACCCGACGAACTTGCCGTCGTCGACGGTCACGTTGAGCCGGTACTCGCCGACGTCGAGGCGCGGCGCGGCGCGCAGCGTCCCGTCGGCGGCGTCGATCTCGAACAGGTCCGCGGGCGGGTAGGGCGCGCCGTCGGCGGCCGCCAGCGCGTACGTCAGCTTGTCGTACGCGTCCCGGTCGGACGCGTGCACGCGCCCGATGTCGCCGCCCGGAAACTCGTCGAGGTACGAGATCACGGTCACTTCGAGCGGCGTCACGACCGGAGGGTACCGCGACTCCTCGATCACTTTGATGTACACCCACGCGTCGGAGAACAGGGGCGGCGTGCCGTTGTCGAACACGCGGATCTGAAGAATGTACTGATCCTTTATGCGATGGTTGAATCGGGTCGCGGACCGAAGGTAGCCGTCCTGCTCGAGGCGGAACGCGCCCATCTCGTTGCCCGATTGGAAATCGAACGTGTACGGCGCCGCGTTCGGCGCCGCGTCGGCGTCCTCGACGTCGAACTTGAGGATCGTGTGGCCGAGGCGGGCGATCCTCCTGCACGACGGCGGTGTAGTTGGTCTGCGCGAAGAGCGGCGGGTTGTCGTTGGCGTCGAGGATCTCGATGTTGACGAGCGCCCTGGTCTCGAGGGCGGGCACGCCCATGTCGCGGGCGGTGACCTCGAGCACGTAGGCGGGCGCGGTCTCGCGGTCGAGCGGCGCGGCGACGGACACGTAGCCGGTGTCGGGGTCGATGGCGAAGGGCGCCGGGTGGGCGTGGGCGGCGTGGGCGGCGTGGGCGGGCGCGAGGCCGTAGCGCAGGCGCGCGTTGGCGCCGGCGTCCGCGTCGCCCGCCACCAGCTGCAGCACGCGCGCGCCCGGCGCCGCGTCCTCGCGCACGCGCGCGCCGTACGCCGCCTGCGCGAACACGGGCGCGTTGTCGTTGGCGTCCACCACGGTCACGTTGACGGCGGCGCGGTCGCTCAGCGGCGGCGAGCCCCCGTCCACGGCCTGCACCACGAGCGCGTACTCGCGCCGCCGCTCGTAGTCCAGCGGGCGCGCCACCGACAGCGCGCCGGTGACGCGGTCGAGCGCGAAGTCCTCGCGCCCGTCGCCGCCCACCAGCGAGTAGTACACGTCGGCGTTGACGCCGGCGTCGCGCGAGGTGGCGCGCACGCGCAGCAGCTCGGTGCCGACGGCGTCGAGCTCGGGCGCGAGCGCGCGGTACTGGCGGAACTCGAACTCGGGCGGGTTGTCGTTGACGTCGGCGACGGCGAGGCGCACGGTGGCGGTGGCGGACAGGCGCGGACGGCCGCGGTCCCGCGCGCGCACCACCACGCGGTGCTCCGCCTGCCTCTCGCGGTCCAGCGCCGCGCGCAACGTGATGATGCCGCTGTCGCTCGCCAGCTCGAACGCCTCGTTCGACTCGTCCACAAACGAGTACTCGATCAGTCGGTTATCTCCGAGATCGGCGTCGGTAGCGTGGACCTGTTCATCGAATTCAATCTTATTTTAACAATCCGAATAAACATTACATACTCGTACTTCAAAACGACTTGCTCAAAAATTAAAAATAGGAAATCCTAATAAAGGAATTATATTTTTTAGTTTTATTATTTATTTTTAAGTGTTTAAGGTGTAATATGTTTTAGTTATCTTCCTTTATTTATTTAGTCTTTTTTATATTTTGATGTAATTAATAAAAAAATAATTAAGACCATTTAAAATAAAGAAATTCCATTACTGACCTTGGCGACAAGCGTACCGACGTCGGCGTCCTCGGGTAGCGTGACGGTGTAGATGTCGGCGGAGAAGCGCGGCGCGTTGTCGTTGACGTCGTCGACCTCCAGCAGCAGCTCGGAGGCGCAGCCCCATGTGGGGCGCGCCGCGTCCTGCGCATGCGCGGAGAGCGCGTACGAGCTCAGGGACTCGCGTTCCAGTGCCCGAGCCGTTCGTACCTCGCCAGTCTAAATCCAATCGTCAATCGTTTGTTTGAGTATGGCCTCAACCAATTAGGAACATCAAAAATTAGTCATTTTTATAGTTTACACTGCGTATTAAAAAGCTCTTCATTACAAAAACCGATAGAGTACCTGATCGATAGAGAAATGATGCGCATAGTCGCCGGTAAGGAAGTATCGCAGGTTGTATGGCGGCGCGTCATCGTCGCCGGTGGCCAGTTGCATGACGTGTGTCCCGTTGGGCGCGTCCTCCGGGAGGCGGGCGTAGTATCGGTGCCTCAGACAGTACGGTGGATTGTCTGGACAAATTTATGATACACATTAGCTAAATATTTTTAGAACAGAGGGACTTACAATGATGTAAAAAAGTATATTCGTGATATGCTCACAAAACAACCGAAAAAAGTGTTCCGAATGCAGTGACAGCACACATACGCATATTTCGAATGAGTGTACATTTACTAGAACAAAAGCTTACAAACTGTATTCTCTTTGACGGTTCGTTTTTGAGGTACGGATGGCGTATCTATCTTTACATATACGGAATATCATTGGGGATTTACTAATTTGGATAAAGTTTTATTTAAACTGTATTTAATGTTATAGTTTTTATTTTCTTAAAATCTGTTGTATGTGTTAAAATGTTGAATAGATTATATATTTCTGACTAAGATTTATCTTTTAAGCCTGTAAGGAAAGAATGTTGGTGTCTTAGTGTATCAAGACGTAATGTTCCACGCGTATCGTTCGGGCCTTATAACCAGTGGTTCAGTTCGAGTCTCTGGGAGAGGGTGATGAGTATGAATAAGTGAGCATAATGACCGTTGACGTCGAGCACGGTGACGGTGACGCGGGTGTATGCGGTGAACTTGGCGTCGGTGGCGGCGACGCAGAGGTGGTGGGTGGCGTCCCGCTCGCGGTCGAGGCGGCGCGCCAGCACGAGGTGCGGCCCGCGCAGCGCGAACCGCGCGCGCGCGTCGCCGCCGCACACGAAGTACGCCGGCGCCGCGCCCGCGTCCGCGTCCGCCACGCCCAGCCGCGCCAGCGCCGTGCCCGCCTCCGCCGCCTCCGACACCTGCACGCACGCACACACACACACACTCACTACACACACTACACACATACACAAACTGTTTTCTCGATTCTCTCTGATTCTAGTCAAGACTTCGCCTCATTTACTAACCAGCCTAGATCTGTTAGTTACTGTACGACAAATTTTCACTGATTTTCTAATATATTTCGATTTCCGTGAATCAGTAGAAAATCATCGAAGTATACAATTATTTCCACATCTGTTTTTTTGTTAGTAGGCTACGTTTCAGACATGTGTAGCACTTAAAACTCCAAATAAAATCATATTATTTGGAATGTTTGTTCACGCGAAGGTTCATCATCGTCAGCTCATTAAACGTCCCCACCGAGGGGCACGAGCCTACCCGTATAGGGCGATAAGGCCTTAGTCCGCTTTCCGGTAGTGCTTGCACTACCGGAAAGTGATAATAAGCATTCAAGGTGTCTATTTTACTATGTAGTCATTTGGGCATACAATGAGAACCGTCATGGATCTGGTATGAATTTGGAGTAAATACGTATTAATTTAATATTCTCAGATTAGAGACCTCTTAGTTGCGCCTTATTTGTCTTTTTACCCGTCTTCCAATAGCTCGTTTTGAAAGTTTTAAATATCAGAATTAGCATAAGAATTTCTGTAGTTGTGCATGTCCTCTATTACACCAGATAGTAATTCTTGTTATCTTTATATCGTTTATAAAAGCTAATGCTTCCGGAGATGGTGGCTGATTTAAGTTTTTGTTTGTATTAGTTTGTGCTTCTATAAAGTGAAGGTACTGAGAAACAGGATGGTGCGCGTATCTTGCGGAACCTTACAAAATGTGTCCACGTAGTAACTAAACACAAAATCTTTTAAACATATGCACAATAATAGTGAAAGACGAATAATAATATAAAAGTGAATACTCCAAATCAAAATTAAAGGATATAAAATTCCAATCACTTATAGAAGTGGTGAGGTAACGCACCTCGACCTCGTAGTGTTGTTTGAGGAAGACTGGCGGGCTGTCGTTGTAGTCGAGCAGGCGCACGACGAGCGTCCCGCGCGAGGCGCGTTTGCGGGCGCCGGCGTCGCTGGCGCGCACCGACAGCCGGTGCTCGGCGCGCGCCTCGCGGTCCAGCGCCGCCAGTGACGTCACCCACCCGCTGTGCGCCTCCACCGCGAACAGCGCCGCCGACCCCGACGCGCCCTCCTCCTCCACCAGCGAGAAATGCACCTCGCCGTTAGACCCCGCGTCCGGGTCGTCCGCCATCACTGCCCACCACACACACATACACATTGACAACGTTTCCTTATTCACAGTGGAGCGCTTTGCCTTTAATCGTGTTCACTTTAGAAGATACGTTCGTGACAAGATCGTCGGTCCTGGGTAAAATGTTTGGATAGTTGTTAACACACACCCAACCGCATTTCGTTATACGATAATGATGAAGACCCAAACTGTTCCAAATAGTTTATATCATAATGATACTACCTGTTTAGCGAGCCTGAGATTTTTCTTTTTTAATATACTTAGTAATTATTTGTCATTTCAAATACAACAAATTTATAGACTATAAAACTTTGTAGCCAACAAGGATTTGGAAATATTTTAATTGATTTTTAGCAATCATTAATATGTAAAATAATCTCACATTGCACAAGGCTGGTGTGCGGCGGCGTGTTCTCGGAGATGTAGACGACGTAGGGCTGCGAGTGGAAGCTGGGCGCGTGCTCGTTCACGTCGAGCACGTGCAGCCGCGTCAGCGCCATCGTGGCCGGCGCCGGGCTGCCCGCGCCCTCCGCTATTATACCTGAGGATACGAATATACATATTTTTTTCTAGCCATGTTATAATATAACCTTTATTGAAAAGACAAGGCTTCTAGAATCATAAAAGCTCAATTTCTTTCTCAATGGCGGCGATAGAAAATTTCCAGCTTACAAATGAAATGAGGAAATCTGCAAACTCAAAGTTGAAAACAGGGGTTCCTAAGGGCTCCGTTTTAGGATTTTTTCTATTCTTGAAATAAATAAACGTTTATTTGGCACAAAGAAGTAAATTTTATGAAATCTCCTATGGCTCCCATCAAGAGGAGATTTACGTACTCTTAAAACTAACTAGTACGTAGCCCGTCAAGCGACTTTGAGTATCTTTTCAAGAAAAAATAAAGAATAAAATGCTTTTTTTTACATACGCATAAGCTACAGTTAAATTCTATTACATAAAACTAGTAAGAGAATACGATAGCAAAAAGTCGTTTTTTTATGATGATTTTTTGTGCAGAAGATGTCTCGTTAAGCTCAGTGAAGGAAACCCTCTGTGTGTTGATGGAATACTTATTTACTTATGCTGTTTTTTTATAGTTGTTAATTTATAATAAGTAGTTATATAATGTGATGTGCATACCGATGACGTGTTCGGCTTGTGTCTCCCGGTCGAGCTGTCCGGCGAGCACGAGGCGGCCGGCGTCGTCGATGGCGAACAGGCCGCGCGGGCCCGACCCCGCCGCCAGCCGCAGACGCGGGGGCTCTGCGGCGCCGTCCGCCCCCTCTGTACACACAACATACATGTTTCATTAAAGTCTGTACGTTGGAATATTGAACCACATCAATATTTTAGAATATTTGTAGTTCATATACAATTTGGTTATTGATTTTGACTTTAATTAGTTAAGGACGTGTACTCAATAATAATAATAAATTATTTATTTGCGAGAATATGGTTTCAATACGGTCATACAAAATTAAAATCCAACATATTCTATCGTTAAATCGACGTGCAGATTTTGATTTCATAATATTACCCTCCATTTATTTTACAACCAAATTATTTGAATTACTATTAAATTACTTTATACATTTAAACATAGCATTTAATCCTCTTCATTAATTAAATTATTATTTTACAATTCATTCATTAATAAATAATATCCAAGTCAAAAAAAAATTATAATGTGTCAAAGTGATTAACATATCAATAAAAGGGATAAAAATACAAAATGTCCATACATAACATTCTATTAAATGTCTTTCTTATCATCTAAAAATTTATTAATGGAATAATACATTTTCTTTAAAAGGAATTCGTTTAGCGGTAGATTTTTAAAAAGTCCGGTACTTTATCATATATTTTATTAATTGCTATGCAATATACATTTCTAGAGTATAGTGTTAATTTTTGTTCTGGGATACACAATTTGTCGCCTTGCCGTCCTGTATAATTTGATTTTGAGCTTTTTCTTTCAAACAGTCCTTGATATTTATGAACAAAAATTTCATCATCATCATCATCATCAGCTCATTAAACGTCCCCACCGAGGGGCACGAGCCTACCCGTATAGGGTGTTTAGGCCTTAGTCGTCCACGCGGGCCCAGTGCGGATTGGACGACTTCACACAAATTCGAATCTCTTCGCAGGCGTGCATGAAGGTTTCCTCACGATATTTTCCTTCACCGTAAGAGCGTCGGATAACGTACATATATTTTTCGAAAATTTGAAAATACATTGGTACGTGTCGGGATTTGAACCTCAGCCCTCCCGGTAGGAAGGCGACAATCCACACCATTGAGCCACCGACGCTCAAAAATTTAAATTTCATAAATGTATAGACGTGGCAATGGTAAAATGTTTAATAATTAAAATAAAGGCTTGCAACTCTCAAGCTCAGATACTCCTTATACATTTCTTCTGAACCTTAAATACTTATCATCCACTGAATTGCCCCGGATTATAATGCTGTATCGTAACACAGAACCTACGTAGCCATGATAAGCTGCAGTAGCAGCTGATGTTGATGCTACTTGCCTGATTCTGTTCATTTTGATACTACTCCTGTGGCTTTGTTTTGTTTGAAATTAATAAAATTTGTTTTTTTAAAGTTAAAATTTAAATTTTATCCTCTAGCCATTTTGCTATATTTCCTAAGTTTTTATTTGATATATGTTCCATGTTTTCTTTGTTATTAGATTTTAGATAAAAGTGTTGTGTCATCATACTCATCAGCGAACAGAATGTATTTTTGGTTTACAACATCGGATAAGTCGTTTATACAATAAAAATAGCAGTGGGCCCAGCACACTACCCTGAGGCACGCCACATCGGTTCTGTGAAATTCTGAAGAAAATGAAGATTTCATGTTGTAGGATACATACATACATACATTCAACAACACACACACACACACACACACAATAATATATATATATATATATATATATATATATATATATATATATACACATCATCCATACATATCTAACACTGATATTGATATCTTTGGTATTTGCATACATTGTTGGCGGTCTGATAAATAACTTTCTATCCATGATAAGGCCGTTCCTCTGACACCATACCTTTCCAATTTTTGGAGTAATAATGCATGTGATACAAAATCGAACGCTTTACTCATGTCTATTTAATCTTTAATATAGCTAACGTCTGCATTCCGTAGTCCAGATTACTTGTTATGTTTTTTATTAAATGAAGCATGCTAATGTTGTGGAACTATTCCTCCGAAAGCCAAATTGTTCATCTTTAAAGATACGTTCTACTGTTATAAATGAATACAATTTATGATACATTACTTTTTCAAAGATATTAGATAGAATTGGAATATAAGTAATTGGCCTAAAATTACATATTTAAGCACACAGCATGACTTTTTTGAAACTGATCATCATCATCATCATTACAGCCCAATTATGTCCACTGCTGAACGAAGGCCTCCCTAATGATTTCCAACGCGGACGATCCTTGCAGTTGACATCCATCTGCTACCCGCCACCTTAACCAGATCATCCGTCCATCTGGTTGGGGGTCGGCCTACGCTTCGCTTTCCGTTACGTGGACGCCACTCGAGAACCTTTCCGCCCCATCGGCCATCGGTTCTACGCACTATGTGCCCTGCCCACTGCCACTTCAACTTGCTAATCCTCTGGGCTATGTCGGTCACCCTAGTTCTCCTACGGATATCATCGTTTCGGATTTTATCGCGTAGGGAGACACCTAACATAGCCCTCTCCATAGCACGCTGAGCAACCTTGAGTCTATTTAAGAGGCCCTTAATGAGCGACACGTTTCGCTTCCGTATGTCATAACTGGCAACACACACTGGTCAAAGACCTTCGTCTTGAGACACTGAGGTATTTTGGATGAAAAGATCTGCCTTAACTTCCCGAACGCTGCCCATCCTAATTGGATTCGACGAGAAACCTCCTTCTCGAAGTTGGACCTACCCATTTGGACTACCTGTCCCAGGTACACATATTCGTCAACAATTCGAGGACAGAACTTCCAACTGATATCGGTATAGGTACGACATGGGCATTAGACATGACTTTCGTCTTGTCCATGTTCATTTTAAGACCCCTGTTGAGAAGCTCCGTCTAGGGTTTCGAGCATAGTGCTTAAATCCTCCATGGATTCTGCCATGACTACTATATCATCGGCAAATCGAAGATGAGTGATGTACTCGCCATTCACGTTGATGCCAAGTCTTTCCAATCGAGCAGCTTAAACATATCTTCCAACGCAACTGTGAACAGTTTCGGAGATATAACGTCTCCCTGTCTCACTCCTCGGTGCAATTGGATAGGTTGTGTAAGCTCTTCATGTACACGGACTGACATAGTAGCGCTCTCGTACAGACATCTCAATACTTCGATGTAGCGAAAGTCAATATGGCACCGTTGGAGGGCCTGAAGCACAGCCCAAGTCTCGATCGAATCAAAGGCTTTCTCATAGTCCACAAACGCCAAGCATAATGGCCGGTTATACTCTCTAGTCTTCTGTATAACCTGCCGCAGCGTATGTATGTGGTCTATGGTGCTGAAGCCTTTGCGGAACCCGGCTTGTTCGGGGGCTGGAAATCATCAAACCTACGCGCGAGACGGTTCGTGATGACTCTGGAGAACAACTTGTAAATGTGGCTCAATAGCGTGATGGTCTATAATTCTTCAGCAAGGTTTTGTCGCCTTTTTTGAAGAAAAGCACCACCACGCCATTGCTCCACGCCTCTGGCGTCGCACCCTCACGGATCACGGAATTAAAGAGCTTCTGAATGGTCTTAAGCACTGGCGTGCCACCTGCTTTCAAAAGTTCTGCGGTAATTCCGTCTTCTCCGGGGGCCTTATTTCGCTTAAGTTGTTTCAGAGCCATCCTAATCTCGCTCAAGGTGACTTCCGGGATATCCTCAGATAAATGTCGGGTTAACTTAGCTCTCGGTCTTCGGCTAAGCTTGAAGCGGGAATCTGTGTAGCGGTATATAACTCGCTGTAAAATTCTCAATCTCCTCAAAATCTCTGGTTTAGATGAGACTACATTTCCACTGTTGAAACTGATAGTTACATAAAAATACGGGTTTGAAAAGTATCAGAAACAAGGAAATCTAAATCTAAGGAACTTGGAACTTTTTCAATGCTGTTCAGAATTATGCTATTTGGAAAAAGAATGTGAAGCGTATTTATTAGGGCTACCAGATCGAATTAAATATGTGTTGAAGTTACTAAGTTACTAGTTTTAGAGTACTGTCAAATCATGTGGTCATGGGGTCGCGGGTGGGGGTGCTAATGATTTTATTTATTCAAGCCAAGTTCACGTGGAATACTGTTAAATACCGTATGAAGTTCCGACGACTCGCCATTGTTACGCTGGAGCAGTGTGGCGTATAACGGTGCGGGTGTAGGGTAGGGAGGCGGTGGGCCCCGGGGTGCGGGTACATACGTGCGTGCGGGTGTCGCAGGTGCGCGACGAGCGTGCCGGGCGGCGCGTCCTCGGGCAGGAAGAGGTCGGGCGGCGGCGGCGCCAGCGCGGGCGGCGCGGCGGCCGGCGCCAGCACGCTCACGGCGCACGCCGCCTCGCCGCGCGCCCGCCGCCGTCGCGCGCCCGCACCCACACTGCACCGTGCGACCCGCTGCACCACACACACACACACACACACATCACATATATATACATACACCAAAACCTACACATATTATTAAGTAGGTTTAAGCGTAAGTTGAAGTGGCAGTGGCAGGTCACGTATGTCGCAGAACCGATGGCCGTTGGAGCAGACGAGTTCTGGAGTGGAGACGCGTCTTGGCAAGCGTAGAGTAGGACGCCCTCCGGCCCGATGGACCGACGACTTGCGGAAGGTCGCTGGTGGAGCTGGATGAGAAAGCGGAGGACCGAATATCTGGAGCAAAATGGAGAGACCTATGTGCAGCAGTGGACTTCGATAGGTTGACAATAGTAATATATTATAAGTAAAATCAGAAAACATAGAAACATTTGTCTAAA
>PQWD01004917.1:0-13900 GCA_019425675.1 Leucinodes orbonalis | reverse complement strand
TATTTTTCCCATGTAAACTTGTGTTCTTCATCAGTGGAAGCTTGATGAGGAAATCGGTGGACTGGAATAACTGAAGAGGAATGTGAATATACAACCATGTAAAACTTTTTTGTATTAAAGATAATATACTTATACTCATGTATTGTAAAATATGTAATGAAATAAAAAGTGTTCTATAAATATGCTTAAAACCCTTCTGTATAAACTTGTCAAGCTTAATTATTTTAAAACAGTAATAATAAGATTGAAGTAAATCTTCCTTACCTACTGATCACATTCATTTGTAAGCCGTTCAACGCAAACATAATTCGATAACAGAGCGCGCGGCATGCGTTCCTTACAAAATTACGGTTTCATATAAAATTCCCGGCAGTTGAATGCGAATCGAATCTTAATAAAACGGAGTGAGGGCATAATTTGACCTTGATTAATGATTCCTGTATTGACAATGGCTCAGCACGACAGACGCCTTGCTGTGTGAATTAGCTACAGGGAGCTGGTAAGGCAGTGATACCGATAACTTATAGTTAACGAGTAACGGTGTCTGTAGGCCGTGACATTATCCGTTTTGGGGTGTGCTTTGAAAACTCACATTCGGAAGCCCATACGTAGGAACTTAGTTATTAGTAATGTAAAAGTCTGCATCACAGACATCCGGATATACAATTAGACTGGACAAGCCGCCAAGTTCATAGGTAGCCCCAGTGTCGCAATTTCTTTTCGGTTCTTATCTGTGAAAGTTCTTATATTTCTTGGTAAATTTACTGATTCATTGCGATGATGGCATGTTACAATTGCACAGGATGGCATTTTGGGAAAAAACGGTAATTTCTTAAACGGTAATTTCTTCTAAAATATTCGTGCGTCTTGACTCGTCTCACAGAGCGTAAACTGGCAGCCAGTGTATGCTCGTTGAGCTTACATTTGTCGCACTTAAAAACGCGGCTTGCCCCATCTCCTGTATTGGGAAATCTGTGGTCTGCATATTTTTCTTGTAAAATTGGTTCCGATTTTGATACAAATTACGTGCTTTATATGTTAATTCCGTATGCTTTTGAGTATCTTGTATGAAGATAGTTAATGTTTTCTGAAAAAACATTTGAATTTTGATAGTGTTTGTGTAATAACTAAATAAGCATGAATTTAAAAGAATTAAGTTTTTAAAAGCCCGCTTACTGTCGTTAACGTTCTTTACATATCAAAGAAGTCGAAACTTTTTCCTTAGATTGCTCTTTGAATAAAACCAATAATGAAAAGAATTAAATTAAACATTGTCTGCACTAAATAAAATAAGATTGAAAAACCAGTCTTGTACCTAGGCAAAAATAAAGAACGCCTTCAAAGCGAATTCATATATTTCACTATCAATTGACTGAATTAGCATTTTATCACATGCTGTTAAAATGACTGGAGGAAAAAGTTTAACAATTTACTATTGATTATGTATACCGCAAGCAGAGTTTAATAGAGTTAAACAGAAGTGTAACACTTGTCCTCACTGCAGCATCACATATATTCCTTGTTTTTGCGGCGGAGTTTATGCACCATTGCACCAACCGCTCCGGTGTGATCCGACAACCATTATAAATGAGTTACTTATGCACTTATACGTTAACTCATGTACCCAAGAACAAGTTCCCAAACATGTCGGAGGCTGGGGCATTAAACATGGTCATAGAGTCAGGGTAGGATTACTCGCGCCTGGAATACTAATGAGTACTCAACTATTTTAAATATATCATTAAGAAACAGGTCACATAATATGAAATGCAGTAGTTGTGATCGTCTTTTAAGTATACTTTGTTGGAATTAAGAGTGCGTATTGGTGACAGACGGATATATGATGGGAAAGTGTGAATGAGATTTCCGAGTGTCGGCAGGTGTAGTTGAGCATCTGCGCGTGCGCTTCACCGGCACGTGCGCCAAAGCCTTCAAACTCGTCAAAGTTTGACTACGAATTGATTTGGCCTATTGAGATTGGTTGATTTAACAAGTGAGAGATTTCCTAACGTTATAACTAAGATATACATTTGTGATGTCATTATGACAACTTTTGGTACTCTTACCTGCCTATATAAATAAGTGTATTTGTGACTTCATCAACAATTAATAGTTAAAATCTATTAGCCGTCAAAATAGAGAATCTATTGTGTCTGTTAGTTAAACCCAATGCAGTGCTTAAAAGGTTATAAAATGCTTTGTGTACTCCATTTTAATGACAAAACGAAATGTATTTAATATACATACACACTGCTTGTACATGGATGAACAAGCATACATCCCGCCTGATGGTAAGCAAAAATCAACCCTATGAACACCAAAATCAACGGAATTACTTTAATTATATTACGAATAGCTAAATTTCACCAACATACGTGTTGACAACTTGCGGATGTACCACGTACAGGTGAGTTTAAGTTCGTTTAGGTTGTAGAAAGCCTTGCATACCTTTTAAAACTGTATGTAGGTTTTTTCAGCATGGACTAGTTATGTGTAAATAACCACATAAATAACTCAAATTGGAACTTTTATAAAATTTATCTTACTCGCACATGAAAGCCCAAGGGTTTCATTTTAAGTACACCCAGCTCACTAAAGCCTAAGGCTTAGCACATACTTTTGCGCAGACGACCACTAGTAAACATAATTCAATCCATTTAAACGCTACTGTGAAGAATGCAATAAATTAAAGCAAACTCAGCTCAAGATAAATCGCCCTCCATATGTCAATCTTGAATCATAATTGAAAAGTAAAGCCGTGTTCACTTTTTTTGGTATCATTAACAACAGTGAGGTGGGCACGAGCGGTCGCCAATTTCGTATGCAATTTTGCGAACAGGAAGCCACGTAAGACAGGCTGATTTCAATAATAAATCGATAACCCCACAATTCACCAGCGGACAGCGTTTGCACGAGCTCTAGTATGAAATTATCGACATTGCCACGAAATGTTTGGGGCGGGGAACAACGGTTTCTCGAAGCTCCTCTGAATTTTTAAGGTAGTAGCTGGAACCATCGATTAGGGTTATTGGCGCTTATTTTGGCACTGAACGTAATTGCTTGTGAGACTTACGGTTGCGCTTTGAACTTCAACGTGTATCACTGTTGAGTCTGTACGCGAATTTATATACCAAAACAGCAATTTAACAGAAAAGGTCCAAAATTGTTTATTATATTACTAATCTGATTTATTTGAAATAAACTAAACTAAATACATTATGTTTATACGGTTGCTTATACCTTTAGTATATGCATGTTGTCATTGTATATTCGTTAAAGAGCGATCTACCACCTTAGAAGCTCGTAAATACTAATAACCATTAATAAAGTATTTAGAAATCCAGACAAATCTATTGTTCCTGACGACACCTTTAGATCTTATTGGCGTTCAAATGGTTAGAAAAGGCTTGTTTGGTAAATAGATTACATGGTGCATAAAAAAACATAGAGTACCAGTTTAGCGAGACTTCCAGTCTATCAGAGATAAGATTATCATATGTAGTTACTTAATACACCCAATAGAAAAATAATGTGCTTGTTGTTATTAAAGCTGCCATAAAGTTTTATACTTCGATGGAACCAAGGCGTCATCTAAAACGGTTTGGCAACTTTTAGGCAAAAAAGCAAAAATTTACCGAACAACGCCTATACTTTGTCCCAAATAGCGTTTTCTTAAAACTGATGATCAAGGAATCTTTAAGTTTTCAATATAAAGGTTATAATTTGCATTAAACTCTCATTAAGCCTATTGTAGGCAATCAAAAATTGCGGCAGCTTTTTGTATGGAAGACGAACCATTATAAAATAGTTTTAAAACTGACTTTACAATCGCTGTGACTGAAAAAAGCAGGAAAAAAGCTCTAGGTTCACACTAAAATGAGGCATCGGCTTGTTAAAAAGCTATTAATTTTAGACGATTCCAATAAACGTTTTAACACCTTTTCCTTGAGCTATTCATTAGGTTATTGCTTGCGCGCACCGATATCTATCAATTGAGACAAAAATGGGCTTGCTTTTGTATTAATCCGATATAAGTGGTCCTTATCGGATTTTTACCGGTTCGCCTTTTAGGGTTGTGTCACTTCTCTTGTAAGTACATGATATACGTAAAAGAAATGTACTGATTGGATTAATAATTGACATACTCGTATTATGTTTAAACAATAACAAAAGCTTATTTTGTTGGTAAATACTTCCCTTACCTTTACTTAGAAATATTAGTTATTTGTGTAATAAAATTTAAACTCCTGTTAGAAAATAAAATAACTAAACAAAGAATTTATTTTTAAATTATGACCATATTTCCTTTTTAACATATAAAAACATCACTTGTTAATGTAGATTGAAATTTTTGTTTAAATCGATACGAATTTTTAATCAATTCAACTTATTACCTAACTGAAGTGTGAGATTAAAAAAAAACCAACCCGCTCTCTTCACAAAAAGAATTTTAGACGGAAGCACAAACGTAAAGCCGAAATTTATTATTGAAGGAGTTAATAAAACAACCCCAGGTTCATTAAGACCAGCTTAAATTTTATCTGTGCAGTTTTATGTTAACCACCGGGCGCGGGCGCATCCGATACGTCGAACTAATTGGAACTCTGTACCAACTAATTAGAATAAGATGTCCCGAATGCTTCGCCGCTAATTGTGCTGATTTAATCAGAGCAGATCCCGCTTTTGGTGCTGGGAACTACCGAAATTTAATTTGAACAGTGTTAGAAAAATAAACACCTTGCTGTACCTAATTAGTACTTTATAGATTCACGCTTTGTCATGACGATTGGAAACACGCTATGCTACTTGTTCTGGAACAGTTTCGATAGTGGTTTTATTGAAGACGCCATTAGCGATATTCAGAGCTTATTTGGTCAAAACAAATGATATTTGATACTTGTAAACCTAGCAATATCTCGCTAGTTTAATTCTGTCTTATATTTACGTAATGAAATCTTAGTAAAAAAATATAGTTACGAAAATTATTTCTGTCAAAGACAAAAAGAGTATTCACAATATTGTATTATCTGAAATTTTTCCAAATGTCAGTTAAATAAACCAATGTTCAGATTAACTAACATTTGTAAAAATATGTTATTTGATAAAATCCATGCAAGGATACAAAATGTTGACTTAATATACTAACTTCAACCTTTATCTTATATTAGTTAATATATTTTTATTTATTTTTCAAACAATTTACAAAACAGGAAGAGAAACTATACAAAAAAAACAACATACATGAATAGACTAATAGACTGATACAGTACAAAACGGAGTAACATAAACACAGAAGATGCGTTAATTAGCCAGTGGACCCAAATAGGAAAACCCTGTATTTTGGGAATCCTGAGTACGATATCTGTTGAGAGTTGACCAATAAACAGACAGAATTCAAAAAACAATTGCAACATATATCAAAGTATTAGCGGAAACCAAACTATGCAAAACAAGAAAGGCGGCAAACACAGGAAAACACATACAAAATATAAAAATAAAATAACACTAGCGCAAAAGAAAAAAGAAATGAACATTACTAAGTGTGAGTGAGTGTGTTTGCGTGTGTCTGTCTGTCTCTTTGTGTGAGTGCGTGTGTGTGTGTTTGTGTGTGTGTGCGCGCGTACGTGTGTGTCTTTATGTTGTGGTAGTGGCCTTGTGTAAACTGCGAGTAATTTATAGTTACTATTTTAGAATCTGCTCAATTTCATCGTAATTTAGTAAAAGTAATACTTTTTTCAACTGGAATTTAACTTGGTTGTATGAAAGAGTTCTTTTACAGCAATGCTTTTGCATATTATTAAATACGTGTGGTGTCAGATACAGAGGTAGGCGGGCCGCAAAAATTGTTCTAATTCTTGGGGTAGGCACATTAAATACTCTTTTCCTGCGCAATGCCTCAATATTAGGTAATTGACCGCCGAATATACGTATACACAGATATTTTGCACTCACTTAGAGCCTCTCAGTGAGTCCAGCTACGTCCTTTAGTCTCGCAAATGTTTATGGGCGAAGATGTCACTCAAGTATCAAGTGAACTGAAGGTATGCATCTTTATCTCTACATTTCAATACCTACAAAATAGCTTTACAATCAATAATAATATATTCTGTATATAAAAGGTAGATACGCCATCCGTGCCTTAAAACGAACCGTGAAGAGAGTACAGTTTGTACTCTTTTGTTTAGGTAAATGTGTTCGAAATTCGAAATATTTGTATGTTGCTGTCACTTCGGAACACTTTTCCAATTGTTTTGTGAGCATATAACAAATCCATACTTTTTACATCATCGTTTACAATTTACTAATACTGGTAATTAGTTTATTATTATACATCATCATAATCACCCATTAAATGTCCCCACCGAGGGGCACGAGCCTACCGTAAAGGTGTATTGGCCTTAGTCCACGCGGCCCAGTGCGGATTGCCGACTTCACGCGCAACCTTTGAATCTCTACACAGGCGTGCGCAGTTTCTTCACGATATTTTTCTTCTCCGTAAAGCTCGTATAACGGACATATAATTTCGAAAATACATTGTACGTGGCGGAATTTGCACCCGCCCACTCAATCGGAAGGCCACTCTCCACACCATTGAGCCATCGGCGCTATTATATACACAAGTATATTCATGTTATTCCGTTAAACCGTATATAGATCTGGTTTGGCAATCCAGCATGAGTCGCCGACCGGTCAAAAGTAATGGTGCTGCCAGTAGCTTATCGTTCGAAAAGGCATACTTAGGAAAGTTCTAAAAATTAACGGTGTAGGCTGAAATGATGATAAATGAAGACCTCTAACCGACGCAGTTGTGTTATATATGTATGGATGTCTAAAAAAATACAAACAACACGTTGCCATCAAAGTGTGTCAAAATAGCCAGATTTTGTATAGAAAATCACAAAATATTAAGATATTTGGCGCGCATGTGTCAACAGAGTCATAGATATTTGGAAAAAAAATTAAAAAAGAACATGGCTTGTCTTGTAAAATGGAGAAAAAACCTCAGTGAACAAAGGTAAAACAATCCAGAACAATACGTATATGATAAACAATACGTAAGTATCATAGGAAAGAAAACAGTTCGATTATATATTTTTAGTTACAGTTTAGCACTAAAATCAGTATACAAATAAAAGGTTTTGCTATTGTATCTAAAATGTCGGGAGATAATGAGGCACATCAATAATAATGTTAATTTTTTCAACCACAATTAGGCCCACCATTCCCTGCTTTTAAAATTCTATGATGTTCACCTTGAAACCAAGTGATGTTTATTTTGCTCGCAAACGTAAAAACAGAAATAATTACTTGTGAACAATCTTCTGGATCCAAATCCCATTATCTACACAATCCCGAGTTTTCATTATCAGTCAGTTCGTAAAACAGTAGATAGACATATTTTAATGTTGTATTTAAATAAACGCCCATGATAGCTATCTCCTCATAATTTTCTCTTCCCAAAACAGTAGCTCGGTTGCGTGACTAGTGTATATTTGCAAGTGTAACTCAATATTCACTCTTTTGTTTGTTGGCATCCAAACTTAAGTGTTCACCAAACCGGAAAACAGAGGTCTCGGTCATTTCGCATTATTAAAGACAATACAAAATTCATCGGCCATATAAATGGCTCTAAAGTAAAAGGTTGCATTGACTGGAGGCTTAATGTTAAAACTTTATGATCATTCGCATGCGCTCTGCGTTCACTCGGGGGTGACTTATTACGTATTTATATAAGTACTCCGTGAACAGAATGATTATTGTTGTTTTAGGTTTCGTGTGAAGTAAATAATACCAAAAAATACAACTTTTATGTTCGGATACCGATCGACGGGACCGTGGCACGTTCTCAGTAAAAACTTGACGTGAACATAGTATCCTAGTTTGTACATTTAATTGTGTCCCTCTTACGAGATGTTAACGTTACACGACTGAACGAAAAGTTCTCACTTTTTTAATTAGTTTTGATACGTTGTTGTTCATAAATATGTGAGTTCCATAAAATTGGCTCGTTAATTGATTCCAGTATTATTTACGTTTTAAAATATGGACAGGCTATAATAATTGTGTTTCGGTGAAAGTCGTCAAAAGTTAATTAAATGAATTATCAAACATTCAAAATGTTCGTAGCTAACATTTACTAGGTAGTAGACACGATACTGAGTCGTCTAAGTAAGTAGCACTGCAGTGCCAGATATCATCCGTATATTAGGAGTGTTTTGCACTTTTGTGTTTCTTAATGTGGGCACTGTGGGTAGTTAAATTACCGAGACCTAACATCTGTTGTCTCAGGTTGATGAAAAATAATGATACCTACTGTTATTAATTTCTTTTAACACTGGATCTGTCATATCAGGCGCATCATTTACCACCACAGATCGTTCCGTCTACGTTATGACTAAAAACATGAAACGGCATAACATTTTGAAACATTAACAACCTATTACTCGATTTTTTGTCCCCAGAGAAGGAAACACAGCGTAGTTATTATTAACAACTTGTGACTTAAACTTGAGTCACTGTATGTAGTGATTTACCATATAATATATCTACTTTGAACTCAAAACAAAAGCTTAAACGTAAATTATGGCAGTAATAAGATAAATCAAGTAGCTTCAAGAAGAACAAAATGGCTACTGTTGTCACTAACGTAATGTCGACCTTTTCATAGGAAAAAATCCAGTGGATAAAATTATCAAGGCGTAATTAAAACAAGACATGTAGCGAATGAGTTCATTTACTCCTGCAATCGGCTCAAGTGATATTTTCTTGTATCAATTAAATACCCAGTTTATTTTCGTCGGTTCCCTTTAAAGGACATAGCGAGTGTTGCAATGTCAAATGTCGTGAAGATAACCGCAACTATGAAAAACGCCGCATATAACCGTAATTACTATTGTATTACATTTAATATTTTGATGGTTAATTGCATCGGTGGCTCATTGGTGTGGAAGTGCAGGTTCAAATCCTGCCACATACCAATTTTCGAAATTGTAATTGTGCGTCCAATTCCTCACTGGGCCCGCGTGGACGACTAAAGCCTATATACCCACGTTCGGGTAGGCTCGTGCCCCTCGGTGGGGACATTTAATGAGCTGACGATGATGATAGCTTACAAAATGTTGTTGTCTGTATATTACGTAACAATCTAATTTTCATAATCCATGTACCCATATCAATAAACATATGACTCAACATATCTATGCTAGAACTCGCCGAAGAGGTCCTGGACTCCTTTACCGCGATTTTTTTTCATGCGTTTTCATCAAATTTTTTGTTCATCTACAGTTTGATCGTAAATTAAAACTGGTTCATTAATGTTCATAACTTTTAATTTATATCTCGTTTGCGTACGTGTCGATGCAAATATTGTGTGAGTCCCACGTGTGAAGTGCGCATATATAATGAATAAGATTCTATCGCAGATTTTTTATGCGAGCGCCGAGTCGTAAATTGGAATAGAAAGACATTCGCACCCATATTTGTTTGAGGTGATACCATCGACACATTTTCCTCGCTGCTACTTCGCACTTATTACTTTACAGATTATATTAATAACAAACCTTCGTATAGGTTTTAAGTTATTTAAACTGTCTTCATTTTTAAACGCAGTCTCATTATTATGTACGTCTCAGAAAACCACGTTAACTTGCAAAAGATTGTTTCTCTCGCTTCTGATACTTTATGAGCATTACAAACAACGTTAATAAAACAATTTAACGTAACATAATTGGACTTTAATCGGCAGCGGACATTGTTTCGAAGGCTTGCTAGTACTTTGTAAGTCACGTCATCGGCTTGGGCACGATTTAATGCTGTTGATATAAACATTGTAGTTATAAACATTGACTCGATTACACCGCAATTTACCAGAGAAGGAAAAGAGGATCTATAAATATTTATTGTTCTCAACATTCGCTTGAGCAAAATTATACGGCGTATCGCGAAAGTTTTTACCATATCGGCGACTACAATGGTGCACCTCGCTACCGTTGTAAACGCGGGTTATTCTAGCCACTTCATCGTAAAAACTTCATCCCAACGAGCAATTCTTTGTAATGTCCAAGCAATAAATTTGGTGTATACGTGACATTTCAAAATAATAGTGTACGCGGTATTGCGGAATTAATACAACAAATCATTACTTGTCATTTTTTATTATTAGACACTTTCAAGATGCTTGCGAGGTTTTTGTTGGCTTGTGAAATTTATTCATAATAGTAACATTTATCAAGTTATACTAAAACACATAGTCTTAAAGAAAAAACCATAAACTTAGACAACATCAAATCCTGTCATTATCATTGTAGACAGTATTTCTTACATTTCAGGTACACATGTAATATCATATTAATTCACTTAATCAGTATGAAAGAGTGTTGAAACAAATATCTAAGGCCGATTAATAAATGTTTATGGGCCGCGCAACAGGCTTTAATCAGTTGTTGGCGGGAGACCGGCGCCCACCAAAGGTGTGGACATCTCTAAATAAATCTAATTATAACAAAACTTTTACTTATACAAAAATCAAATAACACTTTTGACCTTTTCGTCTTAGAATTAAGAATCAAAATGTAGCACTCAATACATATCCAAACGCAGAAAAGAATGAGTGTCAATAAATATAAAGCACAGTAGATCACTTGTGTTGGATCGGCATAGTCGATATTTGTTTTCTACGCCTTTGATGAGGCCGTTCTTAGGGAAACGTTATACGGAAATAATTTATAATCCTACTGTGAAATGTATGTTATAAAGTCAAAATGTTAATTTCAACGATTATACAAATATTCTCCCCATATTTTAGTATAAGGAGAAAATTACGATTGAAATCATGGTCGAATAGTTTCGAAAAGATTAAGAAAGTGACATTGATGACAGGCTGAACCCTGAGGAGATTGATTACAATAAGTATATTCAAAATAGCGTCTGAATTAAGGAGAGCTGCATATACGCTCATGACATAGGAGGATTATACCGCTTCTACTGTTTGCCCACTCCTTATAAGGTGTGTTGTCTTTTTTTGCTCACACAAAGAGTGGAGCGACAAACGTTAATCATTTTTATCGGGACCTTGGCGCGTACTCGGAGGAATCACGCGGTGTCTGGAATCTTGCGTTAATTTATTGTAATTCAAAACAAATAGGATCAAAATTCCTGCTGTGATATTATTTATAGGCCGTAGATAAGACGTAACGCTATTTGCTTGGTAGAAAATATAAATTTTTTTTGACTAATTTCCCTAAATTTAAAAGTTTAAAAGTTTAAATATCCCTATTTAACCTTTGGATTATTTTAACCCTATTTAGTTGGATGAATACAAAATGGTGAATAATTCATGCGTTCAAAAAAGATTTTGTAGAAATAAAAGTAAATAAATAAAGTGTTTTTACTTAACCATAAATAATTAAAAATATATTCTTTCTCAGGATAAGTAAGTTTCAATCTACATATCACTTAATCCTCATTAGACATATAATGCACATTCTAATTGAATACCTTTATAGACCACAATGTTTCATTTGGCACAAACGTATGTCAGACTAGAACGCAACCTCAAGGCGTGAAGACCAGTAACTGGTGTGTCAGTGGATTTCTTATGCGGAGCTTGTTAAACGTTGACGGGCGTCGCTCAATGTTGTGCGAGAACAATTTGCAAGGATTTGCGTACGACGGGGCCGAATTTAAAATTCCTATCGGTACCTAGACGCGAGTGCTGCCTTGTTAGTGCGAATTTGTATTAAACTAGCTGTGTTACCCGCGGAACACCCGCGGTATAAGTTATTATTTCGCAAGAAAACGTTGCTTGTGTGTTTATCAAGTATGTAAGCTTACTATTAAAATCGCTTTGTAAGTTGCACAGCTCCTGCCACATGACCTGCGCGCCACGCGGTACTCCATACTTTATTTTGATTAAATAAAAAGTTTGTTCTAAAAAAGAAGCCAAGTTTTTCCTTATCACATCTAATTACACATATCCTTTACACAGTTTGCAATCCTTTAACAGACCTTGCGATTGTTTAATAAATAGTTGCATGTACCACTGTTGGACGTATGTTTCCTCAATTCCATGCCAGATATACTCCATCTCCGTTATTCTTTTCCACCAGCGTAGTTCTGCAACTCTTCCTCTGCTTTATCGGTCGTCGATATACACATCTGATCCACTGCCAATCGAACTTGCCGGTCGCAAGACTAGAGAGTAGAAACTAGGTTGGGACCCAGTGTGTTTATTATATAATATAATCTATCTTTATTGCCACATAAATGTTACATTTTTTCTTATTGTAAGTCATACATTTGTTAAACGTCAGAAGGTTTCGTTTCTAAGTGAGATAAGTGATCGCTATTATTTGCTGCGCACTCTCCTGCTGGCGAACTAGGGCTTAGCTTTGCAAAATCCAAATTAATTTCATTCGGTACTTCCAATTCTTTTATTGGGGTTCACTGGCAGTATAACTCTCAATTAGTTTGAGGACTTCACACTCATCATGGTAAGGTAATTAGGGGTCTGCAAACTCACCATAGATACCAGGACAGAACACGCAGTTGTTTTAGTAAAAAAAAGTTACAAGCCACCTAAATTGCAAAGCACTGAAACGAAGAAAAGTTCATCGTAGCAAGCCAGCACTCGTGCTTCGGAATATTGTTAGCGCAGGCCAGCGATTTGCATGCGCTCGTTAACGCATTGCTGGCTGAATGACATACGTCGCTGATTGTCTTCTCGTTGGTACGAGCTGAGGAAATTTGATTATTATGTATCTGTTAATCTTTGTATTTTATTAAATACGCACCTGAAATTTCTCAGCGCGATTTCGAAGACTTGGTGAAAACCGAGTGGAGTCTTGAATTATTTTAAAAATTTAAATCAATATGGATTTTGTGGTACCTGTTCTATATTATCATAAAGGTTCTTACGATAAGTGTCATCAGGGGCATATAAAGGATGATCACCTTTTCGTAAAAGTCTAGAACAGATCTATTTCTTAGAGGATATATCTTGTCTTTGTATGTTTTTATATTTAAAGAAAGAAAGAAAGAGTGTATTCGAAATTGCTAAGTGAGGAATTAGATGCTTTACTAGGTGGTAGACTCGATACTGAGTCGTCTAGGTAGGCACCACCGCAGTGCCAGATATCGTCCCGTGAATCAAGATTGGGGAATGTAGCTAGTGACATTACTGTGTATAAGAGACCTAACATCTGTTGTTTCGGGTGACAAGCACAGTGAGGCATTGATGTAGAATAATAACTTGAGCGTCCTGATCGACATACTCACTTCGTAACATAAAAACAAATGCCTCTATGTGTACGTTTAAGGACAAACGCTAGTAAAATACCAGGTATAAGCAAACTAATATCTATCGTTTCGGTTGACGGGCAACACTGTTGTGCACAGGCGTAACCACTTTCCACCAGGGAGCACACAAACAGTCCAGTTCACTAATGACATAAATAATTGAAGAACATAATGACATTAACAAAAAATAGGGTCTTAAAAATTTATAGCGCTTCAAGTAACTTTGACCAAAATTCCCCTACATACCCTAAAACTGATTCATTAACTTTCAAACTTCTCATTAATGCCGTAATTTCATTGAAAGACACCAAAACTCATTTAACTGCTCGTTATCCAGTTGCAAGCGCATCGGCAGCCCATAAAACCTTCATTTCCCAAGTGATACCCTTTTGTTTTAGTACAGCTGCCCGCCATGCGTCCAGCAACAAATTTCGAATTTAAGTGCGAATACGTCATGGGAACAATTGACTCGCGCATTCCTAAGTAGCAATAACTTACGATGAGCCGTTTTAAAGATCCAGATGAAATCGCAAAGTTTGAGAGTTTTTCTTGTTGTATACGCCGTTTGGCTTTTTTTAATTTTGTGAATTTTTCAATCATTTTT